>JANCMC010041845.1:1612639-1669819 GCA_024363005.1 Charaxes varanes
TAGACTAGTCTTTGCTCAAAAGCAGATACTCTCTGTGTTAGAGTTTGTCTGTAGGAGTAAATTGTATTTGGCGTTCATGAGTGTTTATAAAACAGCCAATGAAATTTGACTGTAGACTAGTCGCTGCTCAAAAGGAGGATGTTCTGTGTGTTATTAGAGTTTGTCTTTAGGAGTCTAACAGCGCGTATGCAGTTACACAATTAATTAACGAGACAGCGCCAAGCTCGAATTCGTTTGAGAACGTTAGAATTGCCTAACTTAAGTTTGTGAAGTGATTGTGTTAAGATAAAGGCGTATAAATACATTTAGTAAATAATTAATTATTTACTAGCAGTTTCCCGCGACTTCGCCTACCTAAACTTGCAACACTTCTTTAGAGTCTTTTAATCTGGTCCCATGGAAAACTCCGTTCTGAGCGAGTGCTTACGAACCGTATGTATGTAACATCGTTGTCAAATTTCATCTTTGTATGTTCCGTAGTTTTTGAGATTTCTTTACTATAGATATATATTTTTTTCAAATTTATCATTGGGTAATCGGGCTGGGCGTTCCACTTGAGTGACTACTGACGCCCATAGACTATTAAAGGTCCGCAGATGCGTTGCCGGCCTTTGAAAAATGATACAAATGCATATAAAAAAGTGTAATCCCTTTTGTTTACGCGAATTAAAAAAAAAGATAGGCAGGCTGTAGACGAGCAACAGAAGTCGGCCAAATTTTGAAATTAATTTCCACACGTTTGTGCACGCGTCCCAGTAAACCGCGGCGGATGCGATTTTAATTAAATTTTCACGGGAATAATACTCGGTACCACGGAGAGATGAACTTTATAACGACAAAGCAGATCATTAATAAAATAAGTATGTAATACATTAGTTAAAACACCGTATGAACAAAATATCTTTTATCAAACTAACATAAACAAAAATTTTCGTTAGTACAATTTATAAATAACTAGTGTCAACCCGCGGTTTTGTCTGCGTTGTTTTCTTCGATTTTCCTACAAACTTTTAACCCCTACTTCAAATTTCATATTCGCGACAAAAAGTAGCCTATGTCCTTCTCCAAGATCCAATCTATCTCTGTACTGGAATTCACCAAAATCGGTTCAGCGGTTAAAGTGTGAAAACCAAACAGAGTTACGCTCTAATACATTCACGTTCACGTATATATTCACGTTACATGTATAATATTAATGAGGTCATGAGAAAGGGGACTGCCGAACGAGTTCTTGATTTTTTATTTTTTTTTTTAACTTTTTATAATAAATTCAAAACCAACCCAAAATTTCGTCTTAAATATGGTATGATTTAATTAGTCGCTTCCCTTTAATAACCTTATATAAATTACTCTTTATAATAAATTCTTAATAATAAATATATTTTCAAATTGATAAATTTCTAAAATCAAAAATAAATTTTCTCCCAATTAATTATTCTATAGAGGCAAATATGAACTTTCAGACAATTAGAGAGTAGAGTGTAGGTAATATTGGTAATAGATAAATTACCTTTGTAATGCATGTCCCGATGCATGCTGGGGCAAGTTTTGCCTGGATACTGAAACAAAGTTACGCCGATAAATGCACATAAATTGTTTATTAGTAGCTTTGTGTGAAAGTTTGTGAAATATTGTTGTCTATGGGCAGTAAATGAGTATGTAAATAAACTAAGAGTGCAAAATTTAAAAAAAAAATTGAAATTCTTTAAAATTAATATTAGGAAATTTGCTTCCGACTTGAGGACATTCATCATCATTGTCAGGCCTTGATAGCCCACAGCTGGGCATGGGTCTCCCTTTGCTTCAGCCAACCGCCCATCAAGCCTCCCAGGGCTCGAGTAGCGACAGAGTGGCGGGAGGTAGCTGGATGTGATTGGCAAGAGATAGAGGAGAGTGACAGAAGCAAAGGGAGTACATTAAATGTAACTTACTTATATTGAATGTACTATAACTAACTTTGCACCTGTGGAGTAAGTAATAATACTTACTCCACAGGTGCAAAGTGAGCTTTTGCTCCGAAATGAGTGCCAAAGGCCTTTTTTAATATAACTAGTCCTACGTTTGCGAACGGGAGTGCGGAGGTCACTAGATCTGCTAGAACACCAAGCAAAACTGAGCGGGGTCCCATATGCCTCCCAGCTGGACTCGTTATAAATGTTGTTTTGTACCTTTCCCTACTTTAATTTCAAGTTTGTCATCCAGCACACGAGGCTAGTATGTAAACAAGCCACTGGTACCCTGTAAAGCAATCGATGGAAAGTTTCAGTGGGTATTCTGGCCAGTGTCTACGAGTTCAGCACTCCAATATACCAATGTCCTTCAGTAGAATCTAAATGCGTGGCCATCCTTAAAAA
The DNA here is from genome assembly GCA_024363005.1 of Charaxes varanes. Classification (NCBI taxonomy): domain Eukaryota; kingdom Metazoa; phylum Arthropoda; class Insecta; order Lepidoptera; family Nymphalidae; genus Charaxes; species Charaxes varanes. The sequence continues at coordinate 1,614,994 of JANCMC010041845.1, forward strand.
GCTTTAAAAAAGGCTTAGATATAAAATAAATACCTTGCTCAAGTCGAAGTCGATGTTAGTTCGCACGGCCCTATGGTGCAGCGGTTGAGGGGGCCTGAAGTTATTGCCCAGTGGGGCCTTGGGGTGCCTCGCGTCCCCCTGCATCAGTCGCCTCAGGGCGTGCAGCTAAAGTTAAAAATAAATTTAATTAACCGCACTGTTTATATAACGATGGATAACTTTTCAAAATTGCGGAAGAGCTCTTACAAGTTATTTTGAGTTTGATTTCCGTGCACAAAAGTGCACTCAACTCAAACTCCAGTGCCCTACAGAGTACAAAATATTTTCTTTATGCTTAGACCACTAAATCGCCTTGTGGTAAGCGACGATGCAGTTACCAATAAAGCGCACTTATGTAGCAAATTAGAGATATGTGCAAAATTATATAGAAGTCACAGTATAATTTATTTATTTATTTATATATATATATATATGTGAAGCGAAAAATTTAGGTACCATTTTAAGAAAACTGCGCGGACGGAGAAGTATGAAATTGGCACTATCGTCTTTCACATAGAGGAGGGTGTGCGAATGCTAATATTTTTTATATTATGCATTACTTAATATATTAAATTATTAAAATAAAACCACACGAACACCAATGCTAAACTATTTACACAATTTACACACACATATATTGGTTGATTTCAAAGCGTAATCGTGACAACCGTATGTTATATTAATTCTGAAATCTTATTTTTCTCTAAATAAAATAATATATGTCATTGTACAAAAAGGTTTGTTGCCAAATTTTGACCAGGCAGCGCGTTCAAGCAAACAAACATTGTAAATTTTCTAAAGCACTCGTGTAATAAAACCTTAATGTATAAAAATATAACTATACGCTCATGGACATCTGTATGACCAGGAGGTTAGCAAATGCGTTGCCGCCCCTTAATGGCGAGGTAAGACCATCGGGAAGTCTCACAAACTGAACGAAAGGCGATAATAATACCATCACTTATCCTGATAGGATTGCCGCCATTTTATGTCGATTGTATGAGAGAAAGAGGTACTGATGCCCGGACGTGCTGGTCCACTACGGCCTCAGACCAAAAAGACTGCAAGTGTAGCGCTAACTCTAACTAGAAAGACAGGAGTAAAGGAAAGAGATGGTGTAAAAGGAGATAAAGGGAGAGGAGAGAAAGGATGCGGATACTATTGTCGCGGACAATAGAGTGACAATAGCAGCTAGGGTATTACGGGGTCACGTACTCGTAGTGAATGTGACCAGTTATCGGAATTCACGCATGTGGCACAACACAAGCAAATAATGCAAGCAAAGCTCGCTAAAGCACACAAAAATTGTATTGCGTTTGCATCAGATAGAAATATAAAGGATATTTCTATTTGCAAACCTGTTCGCAGCACTCGGATGCGTATTAAAAAAATGCAGAAAAAATGTAGCTCGTTTGAGTTTGATACGCTGATAATATATTGTTTATTAGTTTACGAATTATATATTTTTTGGGGTCTTCGTGGAAGGAGTCCATTGATTATTTAAGTTAGCATCATCGAAATTGTTTAATAGAAACTAAATATATCAAGTGAGAAAACATCAAAAAATAAATAAGCATAGAATAAGCGCTCCAAATAATTTTCCTTATAAGTATTTAACATGTTCTAAAATATGGTTGTTCATTATTTATAGGGTTTTATTTTGTCTTGTTTAACTTCAGATCCGTATTGATTGCTCGATTGGAGAGGACAGTGCGAAGCGAAGACGTAACGCTAGAAGTATTCATGTGGCCGATACAGATATTAGTGTTCACTTATCTGTGTTCAAAATTTATGATCTGATGTAATTGAAATAAAAAAATGGTCAAGAGCGTGTCAAGACACGCTTATATAAACGGGTTCCGTATTTGCTACAACTATATCCCTATGCGCTACAAACGTATTTATTAAATAACGTCAAAAGTTATTGTCCGATTTCGTTCAAAATAATTTTCCTAATGAGTATTTAACATGTTCTATTAACATGAAAAAGGAATAAGTAGTTTGGAAATCATAGAGAGGGCCTCTGGCTCTCATAATTGGCTAGATACCTTGCTCATAAAAATAAATCCGAACCAGTTGAGTAAACAAGCATTTAGATAACTGTAATTGGAGATCTGAATAATTCAGCATTAAAACAAGGCACACATACAAATGTAAGTAAAATTTTCATTTTCGAGATTCCATTCCAATGGATACTGTGAGTAGCAATTAGATTGAGCAAATGCTCAAATCCACTCATGTGATACAATGCGGAAGGGGAGGCAAACAAAAACCCGCTTTAACAGTTGCGTTATGATATGGAAACGGGGTAAAAGTTTATATACGGTATCGTTGGTCAATAGCGAATAGGCACTATACTATACCCCCAGTAAAACATTTTTTTGTATTAATGAAGTATCCACTCATACTACGTAAATATTAATAAATATTTCCTGTAATTATAATTCACTAAATTAGTGTATGCACGCTCTGTACTCACACTGATTACAATGTAGATAGTTGTTACCCAGTCAACGGTCATAACACAACTGCTTCGCTTACCCGATTGTCTCTGTATTTATACCCTTATGAACAACTACCCTCCTCTATGCATACACTACAATTAATACTATTAAAAAAGTGATACTACTGTCGGTAGATCTATCAGCGTGCCCGGCAATGATTGATATAACTGTTCCACACGATGATGATCTCAGTATAGCTGAAAAGATAAAATTAAGTAAATGCATGCTCTTGCCCATGAGTTTACTGCCATGTGAAATTTTGAATCAAAGGGTATTGTCCCGATTGTTGTCTCTTTAAACACCTAAAAACTCTCGTTGGACTGTTGGATAAGGGTCGGATAAAGAAGGCGGTATTAAGCTTAAGACGGCAGCTATCGGGAGGAAATTCAAACCCTAAGTTCTGGTTATTTGATTATCGCCCCGCTTTTGTAAGGAAACTAATTTATATATTTAAGAATTATTGTGTCTTATATAAATATTTAAAAATGTAACTTAGGATTTATAAACGAAAACGTGACTTACAATTATAATATTAAAGCCTTCGTAAATTGAAATTCTTACAAAAAAAACCGACTTCAAATTGTCAGAAGTGGACCAAATTCAAATGGACTACACGGGAAGTACTAACTGTCAAAAAAAAGGATCATCAAAATTGGTTCATCTAGTCGAAAATTCAGAAAATGTAATAAATTTAAAGAAAGTGAGTCGAACTGAGAACCTTCCTTTTTCAATTTTGATTCCTCCTCCTTTTTCGAAGTCGAATTTGTGATAAAAAAGGCTCATATTATCCAAGATAAGGCTAAATCATGGTTTATGTAGCAGCTTAGGGGTTATGTATTTTTAATATTAATTTTTATATTTAATTTAAAATAAAAAAAATTATAAAACTCTATAGGGTCTTCTCGTCTTTAAGGTGACCTATTCTAGCACTGTAATATACGATCTCCTCCGTATTTCGGAAGGCACGTAAAATATTGAGTCCAGATTAATCTCGCTGAGTGATATTAGTCTTGAGATTGTAGAGATTATGGGGATTCCGGGGATGACGTCAGATAGCACTCGGTATTCTTAACTCGCCCCCATAGCCATATCCTCTGCAATTTCGCACAGACTCTGGTACTAGACCGGATCGGACCCTAGTAATAGATCGGATCGGATACTGGTACTAGACCGGATCTGAACCTGGTACCTACTAGACCGAATCGGAACCTGGTACTAGACCAGATTGAAACCTGGTAGTAGACCAGATCGGACCCTGGTACTAGACTGGAGCGGACCCTGATAGTAGACGGGATAGCCCTGGTACTAGACCGGAGCGGACCCTGGTTCTAGAGTCGAATAACTCATTGTAGAAGAATAAGAAGGCAGGTTGAATGCTTGTTTGTTTGGCACCTTAGTTTCATAAAAAAGGCAATAGTAAATCGATGTTAAACCAATTGTTAGTTTCGTCGATATTGCTTTTAAGTAAAATTAAAAAAGTTTCCGGAGATAATAAATATTGGCCGTCCCAAAACACTTAACGATTCGTTTTCAATCCAAAATCAATCATACGCGTACAAAATATAGATCCCGTAATACCACTCGCTTTATTCTATAAGTAACAAGAAACAGCGTATAGGTTCATAATCAGTAATAGTTAAATTCTTCCAAGAAGATTCGCTTAAACTGTATTATTGAACATTGTCATATTATTAGGAAAAAACCATAGATAACATGATACAACTAATTAATTTGTACTTTTTCTTTTGTTTCCTATTTCGTATTCCTTCCTTTACTCTGTTAGTCTTTTTCCTAAATCTATAAATGTAATCACTTTTGGCCTTATTTACCTGCTATTTTCTGTATGTTAATGTTTTCTGTAACGCTGTTGATTACTAATAAATAAATTTAAAAAAAAAGAATAAAAACGTAATGGACGTGTAAATGCGTCTAAAAGCAATATGCCCAAACGGGCATATTTCATTCCGGATTATTATTGTTTCGCTTTTCAATACTTCGCGTGATTATAACAATTCATCCGAATCTCCATTCGTTGAAGGTTCTATTAACCTAGTACTTTTATCAAATACTAACCTCTGCAGCTTTTAGCTCGCGCCAAGCACGATCACAGTGGTAATTCTTTTCACCGTTCGTAAAATATAAAACATTTATTACAATATTTCAGCTTGTCAGTACGTCTATTGTAATTCGAGCGTGTCTTATCGATAATTGGATATCATTTCATGGGATTCCGGCCGCCGATTTGTATGATGATGTCTCAGGTAGTCAAACTTAACTTATATGGTAACAGCGAATATAACTGAATTTGACTGGCCCGTTGGCGCAGTGGGCAGTGATCCTACCTTCCGTTGCGGAGGTCGTGAGTTCGATTCCCGTCTCGAATCTTGGTTTTTCACCTATTTTCTTGACAAAATTCTTTCTCGCGATCAAAAAGATAATTATGTCGGTGAAGTAATAAAGATGGATAATTTATATAAGTAATCATATGTATAGTACAAAACTCGGGAACTTTTTTTAATAGCGCTTTTGTCTCTGGTTGACTTACTTCACATTAGAAGTAAGTCAACCAAAGTCAACCAAAGAAAACTCCCTCCTGATTAGTAGAGGGTTTATTCACTGTCGTATTTACACATGATATGTATCGTACATACAAGTGTCCAATACAAACGAAACTCAAACTTATAGCCTGTTATGAAAGTTTAGCTGTGCAAAAAATCATCTAACTTTCTCTAAAATGTTACTATTTCACAACAAAATCGAGTCCGGAAGATCTCGTTAGAGCCCACGTTCCAATTCCTAGTTTTCGGTACGAAATAAATCAGCAATCACGCATTCAATGATAGTAACTACGTCCAATCATAGACCGTTCGATATAAAAGGCAGCCGCGGGCGCTAACAACTTCGGTAGCAGACACCTCCTGTTATTAGAGAAACACTTACAGATATCTATCTCATCAGATACATAAATGATAAATTATTCAACGCCATGTACAGATCAGAATTCTTTTATCATTCCTGCTACCATAATGACGGACCCCTCATTTTTAATAATTGTCTACTTCTCTTAATCATTTTTTTTTGTGACGGGTTATTAAATGTTTTTGCCGCCGTCTCTTTTTGTGGGAGCGGAAAGTTTGGACGTTTAGTTTGGTCAGTAAAATAATGTGAGATGTAAAGGGTCGAATGTTACCAATTAACTTAGGCTTTCACTACCTAAACTCCAGAATATCTTCTACCTCTAGTCTACTAGACTAGAGGTAGAAGATATTTTGAAGTTCGAGTTTAGTATTCTAGATTCCGCTGAAATTGCAAATGATGTGGCTGTGAGGTGAGAGACGACGGACGGTCGTCTGACGTCATCCCTGGAATTATTTTTTTTTAGTTACAAGGGGGCAGACGAGCAGGCAGCATCTTTCTTTAAATGAAATATATCCTGGAAAGTTCAAGTCTCTACGTCTAATAGTTTGAAAATGCTAGGGGGGAGGGACCACCATACGGACAGACAGACAGACGGACGGATAGAGCGAAAATATAAGGGTTCATTGTAGCACTACGGGACCCTAAAAATCATCATTGTCAATTTGGGTTTGAATGTTTTTTTAGTTCATAATCAAACGTTAAACTCTTACCTTCTAATAACATTCAAAATGGACTTAAATATCATCCAAACATTTTACCATACCCGTCTCAAAACAATAAATGACTAATAAAACGCGACAATGTCCATTCGGATTGAGTATTCATCTCTCAATTTTACTACCAAACCTATTCAGACTAATGGAGTGCGACTGTAATGTCCCCACATTACATTTTCTTAAAAAAACCAAACGTAACTCGACTTTGGGTTCACTTAAAAAGGCATTTACCCTTCGTGCCCAAGTGACTTATTGTATCACGGCAAAACGAGAGGTAAATACGGAATCATTACCGGTGCGACAGAGAAGAAAGATGCGTCAGAAATATTTAAATTAAGTCCTCCCCTTAATGTCGGACATTATTTTTTTATCGGCACGTCCAAATAAAGATATGTCGGGGTTCTTTCGAGAGGAAACGTTATCTGGAAGGGAGAAATGTTTCAATGCCTTTCGTTTGCTGGTAGAACGATAGAAGGGTTATGGTCGCTTGTTAATTTTTAAGTAGCCGTAAACTTAGAATAGAATAACAAATATTTAAATTAAAGAATGGAACACTTTTATTCGTAAATGGAATTAGACCTCGTTTTCATAAGACACAACATTGCACAAACGCTAAAACTTCATGTTACGCTTTAATAAAGGATTTTTATTGATATAATCTGTCAAAAATATATAAATGTATAACGTTGTCGTTTACCTTAACACTAGTCTTGAAATTAATATTACGATGGCCCCGATAGGTAGGGTGAGAATGGAGTACCATATTTTTAGCCTCTGTTCAATCCAATCCAATCGAATCTGATCCGATCCGATCCAATCCAATTAATTTATATATTATAAGCAAAAGAAAACGAAAGCTGCTTCGTCATAGTATTGGATATTTTCGCAAACGAAGACATTACATCATTGCAACTTAAATAAATATGATATAGTTATGTGCAAGAATCTATGATAGATGCTTACCTATGATTATATGCCACCTTAAATACGTAATAAAATATCATAGTGCTAAAAATCAAGGAACTCTAATTTTCTCCAAATATTACAAACTGCCAATTACATTTAAGTTATTCTTCCGTTGTAAAAAGAAAATCTTGTAGCTTCAATTAAGCTTAAAAATACAAATTGATGACCCTTTTTATAATTACATTAATTGGTTGAAAGCCCTTTATCAGTATCAAAGGCAGCTTTAAAAGAATTATTATTAATACCATTCATTCAAATACTTTTTCTATAAAACTTTGTCTAAGAATATATAAAAAGTGAACTCTTTAACGAACGATCGTCTGTTCTTAGAGTAGGCAATTTAAAAAATAGTCGCGTTTAAAGAGAGTCCACGCATTAGGTGGCCAACGCATTAGATAGCAAACGCATCAAGTAGTAAACGCATCAAGTTAGTCAACTCATCATAACCTCTTATGCTACAGACAGACCTAGAATCAAGTGGAAGTTCTTGGTTCTTATTCTCCAGACTGGGCAACTTTAAAAACAATAAGCAAATGTATAGATAGTCAACGCTATAGGTAGCCAACGCATTAGATAGTCAAAGCATCAGGTAGTCAACGCATCAAGTAGTCAACGAATCAGGTAGCCAACGCATCAGGTAGTTACCAAATCAGAACATTATGATACTTATGGGCAAAGAACGACGATGACCACCCACTATCAACTGGAAGTTTTAGTTTTTCGTAAAAATGTTGAGGTACAGAATTTTCTTATCTCACTTGGCTGGTTTTATTTTATCAACATAAAATGTACAAGACTCGGCATTCCTCTACCTGAACAAACATCTAGGTTGCTTTAGGGGTAATATTTGTTTAATATTTAATAAGCTATCTTATCAAACGCGTCTAATGTGAAAGGATTAGAGGACCCCTATAAAGTTTTTATTATTCTGTAAATAAATGATTAAATTTTCGAGATAGAGACGTCCTGATAACTCCGTAAGGGTTTTTGTTATACAGTTATGTTAGGGGCTGTAAAAATATATACTCGTATTTTATATTAATTAATAAACAAAGTCCAAGTCAAGCTTACTTTAAATAATGGGAATGGAGTACCTTAGTTTTCACCTCTGTTCAATCCAAACCGATCCAGTCCGATCCGATCCACTCCACTTCAATCCAATCCAATCCAATCCAATCCAATCCAATCCAATCCAATCCAATCCAATATATGTATATTCTTTATATTTAAAAAAAGGCACTCTAAATAGAAATTGTGTCACGAGACCCTACCTCAAATTAATGACTGGTCTCTCTAAGACTATAAATCAGAGCTGAACTCTAATGTTCAAGCCAAAGGGCCTAAAGGACAAAGGTTAATTTTAAGAAAAAAGTCAGAGGATCGAGCTCATGAGGAAGGACCCCGGACGGGTTCGAAACTAGTCGGGCAAACCCGATATAACATACGCGTGAGTTTAAAAACCGTTTCTATAATTAGTATGAATTCCGACTCACGAAAGTCTACGTTCGAAAATTTCTATAATATTAGCATTATAAATATATTAAATTATTAAAATAAAACCTCACACACACTAATGCGAACCGATGTATACACACATGTATAAATTTTACTATAAGATTGTGTCAACGCGAAGTCATGACAACAGTGATCAATTATCAATGTATTTTTGAAATTATGATATTTAATGTTATTAAAGAGTCAAATAAATGCCGTAGTAATAAGAATAAAAAAATTGTACTTTAAATAAGCATATGGTACGAGAATCTAAAGATTTATGAACGAAATTTAAAACTACCGGTGATGTGTAGTTAATATAATTGTTAGGTCTCCTCGAATTGTACTCACTGCCTCTTAAACTTACCTAAAGGTCAAGTATTGTGCAACCATTCTCGGTGAACGTTTTATTCTACTAAAGCTAAAGGATTTACTAATAAAAAATAAGGAAATGGAAGAAGAAAAACGCCGTTCCTTTGCTGAAATGCACGTTTATTCCTGTATTCAGCTAGTTTTGGTGGTTATCCATTAGAGTAACGAGATTTTCTCCCCGTAGACGATTCATTAGAAAGCCATTCATCTCGCGAAAAAGCGGTTGTGGGAATACTAAGTTAATGCCACTTTCGCATATACATTAAGCGTACAGTTAATGTAACATTAATAAAGATTGGCCTAATATTTACTATCTATCTCATTCAGTCATTATGGTCGGCTTAGAAGTAAAATGCAACAAACCAACAATTTCTTATTTACGTATCAATACACGAAATAATACAATTATTAGTTCAAACAAAGTATATAAATAAACATAGAATAAAAGACTAAATATAAAAAAAGTATCTAAAACCGATGAGAGTGTGAAAGGTTCCCAAAAGTACAAGTTTCAATTAAATTATACAATCCTAATATCCACCCAGCCACATACACACACCGCTCACTCGGTCACTCACTCACTCACTCACACACACACGCACGAACGCGCGCGCGCGCACACACACACGCGCAAATTATTATGTTAATTTTTGTTTACCGGTATATTAAAAATAAATTTGCTAAAATTATTCCTTCATTACGCAAGGTAGTTCTCAAAATACAGGTTTTCCTGGTTTGAGGACCATTGCTACACTAATTTTGTAATAAACTTTGCAACAGAATTTATTTGAAACTTGCAAATAAACTATGTACAGATGTACACAATACCACTAATAACAAACAGCAGTCGTCAATTTATCACAATTAATAAACTTACGAAAACAGAACCAAACCGTCTCAAAGGGGGGTAGAATGGCTGGAGGGTTCGTAACTATGGAAACTAAGGTTAATTTCAGAACTGATTTAACGTAGCTGGTTAATGTTATCGTGAGATTTCATTCCCTTAGGGCTTTCATAAGGGTGGCCTAATAATTATTGTTTTTATATATACTCTACATAGATATAAACGTAATGATAAAAGGATAAAAACATGAGGTTATTTCACGACTACTAATTTAAAATGTAAAGAAAATTGCTGATTACTGTACCATAACATCATTATCTTAAGAAGCTAGCAGATGCGTTGCCGGCCTTTAAATGACGAGTTTAGGCCACCGGGAAGTCCCACAAACCGAACGAAACGCGACAACAATACCATTATTTGACGTCTCAGCATTGCTCCACTTCACACCGATCATATGTGAGATAGAGGTAATGGTACCCGGACGGGACGGCCCAAAAGACCAAAAGGACTGCAAGCGTGGTGCTAACTCTAATAAAAAAAGAATCATCAAGATTGATTCATCTAGTCGCAAGTTCTGAGGTAACAAATATATACAAAAAAAAACAGTCGAATTGAGTGCCTTTTCCGTTTTTGAACTCGGTTGAAAATAGATTTCAAAACCCTTCAATTGATTGCGATCGCTTAACCAGTAACCAATTGATGGTTGAAGCTTTAAATAGGCTGTCAGAGGCAGAACTGTTATCACTATCTATCGATAACATCGGCACAGGTAATTACTAATCCATTAGGAATCGAACGAACTTTGATCTTGGGTCCATCTTAATTTGCTCTCAAATAAGGCCTTCTATATATATGATTGAATGAAGGAACTTCGCATTTATATCACCTTGATTAAGTATTAATATTTACGTAATTTTTCACATCCTATATCTATTTTTTTTTGTGATTTTCATCAAAATAATAGTTAGAAATAAACGCGCAAAAAGGCTATGTGTGCTTCTTAAAATGCAGGAGACTACAGCGTGTATGCCAAAATAAAAAAAAATAAAGACATTACATAAATATAAGAAAATAGGTTTTAATTACAAATAATACTAAAATTACACAAGGAACTAGACATGGTATTCCGCAATGTAACGCCTTGTCGAATTTAACTTTATGTATATTCTAGATTTTTCTCTTTTATTTAATTTTTATTTTATTTATTAAACAAAAATCTACAGCTTATTTTAAAAAAAGAACTTAGGCACACATTGCTCAATATGAACTATAACTGTGGCAAATTTCGTACTCCTCCGTTCGCGCAATTTTCGTAAAATGGTACGTAAAGTTTTCGATTCATGTATTAATATATAAAAATGTTACGAAACAATAAACTATTCTGGAGTGGAATATCATCTCAAGATAAGATAGTAGTTAATTTTCCCTAACATGGGATAATATGATCGGACTCAAAAGATCTTTTTGAATACCCCAACTACGCATTAATGTTATCATTAATAAATACATAACCGATCAGAAGGGACGCCTTTTCTGCTTGAAATTTCTTGACTGCACTATTTTTAATATAGCACTGTTTTTTGTTTTCATATAAATTTACCGCAGAGATTTAATGTCTCCTATTAAGCTTTTTATAAAATGTATGCGATGGTCCAAAAAACACAGGCTGAAAATAAAAATCGACAAAATAAATTCGAAAAAAAAAGCAATGTGGGCGAATTCCATACCATTTTGATACTATATATTTAGCAAGTAAAGTTTAAAGAATGTAAAGAGACAGAGATGTAATTGAAAGAAAAGTAGATTACGCACACTTAAGTGAGTAATTAATGCACTCGTGTTAATTTAGCACCAACATAGCACTCATGCATTAATGACTTACTTTGCGCTCGGTGCTACAATGTACTATTACAATATAATAGGTATGTTTAATGAAAAATAATCGACTCTTTTTATTCTATTTTCTCTAATTCATATGATGGGGCCCAATAGGTGTTTCAAATACCTTTAACTCATTCGTGCTTTTAAGTTTGCTGCTTTACTTTATCTTGCATATATGTAGATAGAGAGATATAGCTAGATCAGATATAATTTTCTAAAGAAATATACCCTAGCTAAAAAATACCTCGTTCGTCTTGTTTGTAATAACCTAAATCTTATCAAAATGGTTTTAGCAGCTAAGTTATCAAAGTATCACGACGTAACTCATATTTAATAGCTTATTCCTCAGTATCAGTTGGAAATTCCCATTATTTTAAGCCTCTTGGGGAAAGCCTTTCGTCGCCATATTAATGACATATAAATATGATTAATTACCAAGTTATTATTTCATTTATTTCCTAACAATATTTGTCAGCTACATAACATAGCCAGTTTTGTATCAACTAGGAAAGGAGTGCGACTTTAAGTTCAGAACTTAAAGGTGTTACTAGGTATTAGAACTATTTTAAATTAAAAACCGCCAAAAAAGGACCTCAAAAGCACAACAGTAGAAAGAATGCACTGAAATCCGCAAGGTACCCGGATCAAACCCCAACGCCCCTTGGATATTGTGGCACCCATTTCTAACATAAGCTTCAAATTTAACCTAGTAAGGTTTCTCCTAGTAAGAAGCAAAATTGGACATACCTAAAAGGTATTCCTAATATTATTAAAAAACTCACTAGGATATACTTTCGATAGAAGTGAGAACTTGAACAAACAGAGGTGTCGGTAACTGTCACGGTGTCGCTAGTTCGACGGTTGTTTCCCATTTTTTTTTAATGTCTAACGCGTCTAATAGAAGTTTTCACTTAAAAAATTGAAGGACAAACCAGGATTTACAGTTTATATGACAATACCACCTTAAAATTCCTTAGAGCTCTCGCTTCGCACTGTCTTAATAGAACGTGAATGCGCGATGTGAGCTAACTTAGTTTGTACGAGCGTGCGATAAAATATATTGATGTCTAGAAAGTGCGATGTGCGATAATCAAAGTGCGATGCGATCGCACGAATTCAAATAGGACACTTGTTAGACATTAATATTTCAATCTAATTTATTTTTTAATTTTATTTGATAAGGCCATCATAGAAATTCAGAGTTACATGATAAATAAATGGACCACTTATAGATGGCTCCTCATACATCAACATACTTTTTTATTTGATCGCACATTCATACTAAGTAAGTGCGCTCGCATCGCGCATACGCGATGTATTAGGACGATGCTTTATACAGCCCTGTAAGAGCAATAAGTATTGACTCCCTGGCAAAGCTGTAGTTATGAAATTATATCCACCGGTTCTCTTGCGCCATCTGTCCACCTGCCCTGCTCAATTTGTGCAAACAACGCCGTTTAATAGGTCAACTTGTCTACGCTACACTTATCGCTTGCGACACATCACGATAAATGTGAAATATACTTCGACATCTTAATGCCTGAATGTAATATTTTTTATAAAAATCCTCGGCTCTACACCTATTAATTGCATCGCTCGCTGTGTGTGAAGCGTTTTTTTTTTGTAAACCCAACCACGCACTGTAAGCCAATGATATTGACGAGCTTGCGAGTTCGTGTACTCGCTATTTTACATGTAGAGTCGAATACATGCATGCATGGAGGGGCGTTCATTTTTAGACTGTACGCACTCTACAAGTCCATGCAGAAGAGTTTGTTAGTTTGCTTAAACGCGCTAATTTCAGGAACTACTGGTCCGATTTGCAAAATGATCGCAGTGTTAGATAGCCCATTTATCGAGGGACCGTCTTGTACGGGGGATTACAGTATGCAAGTGTACATGTACAGCATATTTCTTAACATTTACAGAGTGAGCAGTCTAAGGTTATGCGTTGTCAATCTCTATTATAACGATCCAAGTCATTTCCTCCATCACATTCTTGACCGGCCGCGATGTTGTTTCCGATCCGATCTTTCTAACCATAAAGTGGAGATTTCGAGCCGAAGATCATTCGACATGCGGCAGACATGTCCAGCCCAAACGCAATTTAACTTGGCCGCTGTTTGGGCCACGTCGGCGATTTGTGTTCTGGATAAACGGTGCTTTAGATTTTTATTTTTAACCGACTTCAAAAAAAAAAGGAGCAGGTTATCAATTCGACCCGTAAGTTTTTTTTTTTACTGATGTGCTGAAGTCGGTGCCATCTGCACCAATTTAGCGGAGAACCTATTTGGCTCGGTACCGACTTCAGCACATCAGTAAGTGTCTACTAAATCGTATGAAGGTACTCTTTATTTTTGTTCCTCGCCTTTTTGTTTTTGAATTGGGTTTTCTTTTTATTTAAAAATAATTTATATTTTATGGAAACAAACAGTGCAACTACAGTTATAAATATAAATAAATATATACAGGACTATATGGCACACGGACGTCTGTTCCTAAGGTAGACAACTTAATGCCTGCTATACACAAATATTTTTTTTAGAAATATATAAATAAATACATATGGATAATACACCCAGACTCGAGGTGGGAATCGAACCCACGCCCTCGGAGCGGAAGGCAGGGTCACTGCCCACTGCACCAACGGGCCAGCCAATTTACAAAGATAATAAAACTACTTAAACCAAAAACAGTTCTCAAATAATATCCCTTCCCTGCAAAGATTCAAGATACTGATACCATAATCCTAGTGTGGGGTGCAGTCTTTTTTGCTAATCTTTGTTTTCTATTTTTAGGGTTCCTTTTTTGTTGTTTTTAAACATAGTTGACTTTGGGAGTTTTCGTGAGGTTTTTCTCGTGTAGAAATACGAACGAATCCGCGTGCCAAGCGGTTCTCCTATAGAACTAAGGTGCACGCGACAGCTGACAATCAGCTGATTTTTTTACTCCATGCAGCACATTTAATTCACAACCTTATTGCTAAAGCAATAAAGTCAAATTTAATTCTGACAACGATATTAATATTTTTTTACTTCACAAATACATTAAATTCCCAACCTTATCACTATAGCAGTAAAGTCAAATTTAACGCTGACATTCGTGCGATTTTTTTAAACTCGTAAACGCATTGGATTCACGACCTTACCACAGTAGACATAACGTCGTCTATACTCGCTTGTCACAAAGAATTTTACCTGTACTTTTTTTTCGTCTATCGCATCGGTTGCCAAGCGGTTTTTGACCGATTTTCAAAAGAGCTCAACAGCTGGCCCGCTCAATGGATAAGACAAAACAAAAATTAATTTCGTTCCAAAGGCATTACTCGAATGGCGAATTAAGCTTATGGCCTCTATTGTGGGAACTCTTTTTATTTTTTTAATCGCAAACCTGCTACGACTTTCTGAGTTCCTAGTACTATCTAGAGCGCTAGTGAATGTATAAACAACAAAAATTTATAATAAAATAAGAACTTTTTAAATTATTTCTAACGTCTAAGGGGCAAATAGGCAAGCGCAAAGTCACATGAGTGACTACCGACGCCCATGGACAACCGCCATACGGGAGGGCTCGCCGATGCTTTGCCGGCCTTTAAATAGGGGCTTAGGCCACCGGGAACTCTTATCATTAACAACATTAACCATTACTTGACGTGAAAAAGCTTCGCCACCGATCTTATGTGAGAAATACCTATACCTAATCACCTTTGCAGTTTCAGTTAAGCTTTCTTTTTTAAATTGAGCTCGATAAATAACAGAGAAGGTCGTAGCTTTAATGCAGGAGCTGGCATTTGATTCGAATCCTGGGCTCTAATATCCGACCTCCTCCGTGATTCGGAAGGCACGTAAACATGTCCCGATTAATGTCACTGAGTGATACCAGTCGTGGGATTGTGGGGGTTTCGGGGATGACGTCACACGGCAGTCGGTCATATTAGCTCACCCCACACAAACATCCTCTGCAATTTAACTGGGCGCCGGTACTAGACCGAGATAACCCTAGGAACAAGAAGGAATATTGTATTTGTGACTGCCTGCGAACGCAACGTAAACAAAAAAAAAATTAACTTAAATATGACAGTAAAAATCTAGACAAACGTAAGCGACGTCACTAGCAAGAGTTAGTTATAGTTATACTTCTATACTTAATATAAAAGCTGAAGTGTTCGTTTGTTTCAACTCGCTAATCTCAGGATCTACTGGTCCGATTTGAAAAAAATATTCAGTGTTAGATAGCCCACTTATTAAGGAAGGCTATATATGATTACGCTAAAGTTGAATCTATTTTTTTTTTACCCAATTTTACGAGGACGAATTCGCGGACACAGCTAGTATATCAATAAGGTTTCCTCTGATTCGGTATTGTTAGACCTTCTAGAAGCAGAGGTTAAAGTTAGCTCTTAAAGTATCATATTAAATCAAGTTGATCGCCGTCAAGGCAAAAATCTCAAAGGCTCCTATTTCACCGAGACGCCATGGCGACGTGGCCGATTATGTAGCCATGGATATCTGCGGAAATACTTATCTAATAAAGAGATTGCGTATAGTCCATAAGGTATTGCCACAGATTCATCAATCTATCGTTGAGGTATAGAATTAATTGTCTGAAATAAAATCTAAATAAATATTTAACGACATAAATTATTCTGTTATTTATCGTGGATACTTTCGTTAACTTAAATTTTTAATCTAAAATAAACTGAAATTCCAAATATGTTTCATATTATGTTTTTTGTTGTTCTTTGAATTTTCACTAGCTCGAATATATCTTGGACATTAAACCTATGGCACAATAATCCTTTATTCTAAAGGTGTTTTTTTTTTAAATCCGCCTGACTTTTACTATTTTCTAAAGGTGTTATAAGTTTGACGAGAAATGGTATAGATGAATTTATTATTTGTTATGCGGTAGTAATAATAGATAAAACATTGCACATAAAAGGGGAAACAATTAATGACCCAGGCAGGACTACCTTTCGGTATTTTAGTCCCAAATAATTATGCAACTCGGAATGCAACGATTATAAGATTTTTAGACAAGCATTTATTTAACTTGCTAACCTTGTTGATCGCGGAACGGAAACGAAAACTTATAGAGCGTCTGAAGATGACTAAGACGTATTAATATGAGTCCCTTAAATTAATCTAAAGGAATATCAGATGACTGGATGAATGGTAATATGGTTGTATGACCCACTAACTAGTTGACACAATTGGTAGATGAAATATCACACGGTATTTACGTATATGGATGATTGGCTTAACGAAGCTAATACACACATCCGGGTAAATTTTGCGAAAAATTTTCATTAACAAAACTAAAACGGCCCACGCTTTTAAATTGCGATAAAATACCTGTTGCTAATGACGCAATTTATTATGCAGAATACTTAAAAAAAATTCAGCTACACTTATATGGTTAACGCTTAAAAACATCACTATGTAATAATAGCTGACTCGGCAGAGCCCAAATTTTGGCTTGTCTGCTATAAGCCAAGTAAATAGTCTCCTTTGTGGTTATGCCATAAAACGTGACACTGGTCGAATGTTGTATGAAATAATAATATTACATTGAACGTTAGTCGAAAGTTCTAGTACAGAGGAATTCTAGAACAGAAGTCATTTATTTAAAAGTATTCTGAGGGCCTAGCACGAACTTTTCGAACCTAAGTAGGTCAACGATTCCACTTTACTTCGGATGCAAATGTTCGTGGTAAGCCCATAGCAGACCCTTCTAAGGCTTCACGTGGGTTGCATTAACATTGATTAAAAGTGTGACACAATTAAGACTTGCTCCGTTGTAAGCCTAGCACGAACATTTTCATCCTAAGTAAAGTCGACTCTTCGACATAATTCCGCTCGAACAGTTCGTGTCCGCTGAAGTAGCGACCAAATCTGCACTTTTCAGTATTTTTAATAGTTTTCTGACTTTTCCTTTTTTTGAAACATTCCCGGAAATAAGGGGAATAAATCAAAAGACAGAATTCAAAATTGTTCAGCCATTTCTGAATTTTAGCGAGACCAACGAACAACGATAGATTTTTAAAATATACATAGAGATAATAAACAACCAGTAGCCATTCTCAGTGACTTAGGGACCTTCAAGAAAGTTATTTATCAAAACCCAACAATACATCTATAAACCGTCTTGTGGATTGGTTAAACATGGGCGTCTGATGACACCTGTATTAATGTGACAAGTCTATCCATATTCCTTAACAAATTCATATTTTAAAAAGCACACGATAAATATGACTAACAGTAACCAACAATTTGTGCTTATGAATTGATCCTTTTCAGTCCAATATGTCCGTAAATGGCCTCTTTCATCAATTCAATCGTTGATATGTAAATACGATTTTAATAGTCCACTTAGTTAAAAAAATTACGATCATTGTACAGGATATATGAATACCGGCTTATTAACAAAATAAACGTTTCAGCTTTATTGAGTGGCCTACTCTAGGATACGTCTGTAAACGTCTTGATTTATCATATTTGATTTGAAAATTCCATTTTAATAGTCCATTTATCCAAGGATTGATATAAGAGATTAAATAGCTGGGCAACAAACGATTTCTTGATTTTGGAAGATCATAAAATGGAGTGAAGAACTTCTGATCCCAAGAAATTAACGTAAACGCCGTAATCCTTCCTTACCCTACTTCTAAACAGTAGCTTTTTATTTTTAATTATTATCAAGAGCTTCGTTTTGTAATATTTTTCATGCAAAAATTTAAAATCTTGTCGTGAAACTTATAATCGAACTACGAAAAATTTACATAAGATATTTTACGAAAAAAAACTGATATCTATTTATATTTTTATATTGAAAGGCGTTCTTAATCCATACTTTTTACCCCCTCCCATATTGTATACATTTAAAAATACATTTTATTAATTGTTCCCGTTTTCGACTTACGTATTTAACCTCAACCTTCTTTAGGGATTTAGGGAACCTGTTTTATTTTTTTAATCGCATCGGTGTTCGCGCGAGGTGTAGACTACCAGTGTAATTGTCAATTGTCGAAGAGAAACGGCGCAAGCGTCGGTTCCCTGCTCGTCAGTCTTCATCAGGCCGCGCGCTACCATGGACATCTGCACGACTAGAAGGCCAGCAGATGCGCTGCCGGCCCTTAATGACGAGTTTAGGTCACCGGGAAGTCTCAAATTTTTTTATGAACATACTAAGCTGTGGGGAACCTAATGGATTTAATAAAAAACTACCTACTGACCGCCACTTCGTTCAAGTAAAATTAAATTTGCAAGAGCCCCTACACTTCTTTAATCTGATCCTATCGAAAAATCTGTTCTAAGTGGTTGGATGTTGACGCGATAGACCCAGGATCCGCACGGTGAATCCATGGAATGCTAAAAAATTCGTCTCTCTCAAAACTGAATCTAACTTTAAATGGTTTTAGCGACCCGGTGGTTTGGTTATTTCAACCTGGTCGCGACCCATCATTTGAGAACCGGCGTGTTACTTTATATAGGTTTTTGGGTTTATGCGTCCGCGCGCTGAGAACTTTTAGGCGTCTCTTCAACTACTATTTCATTCATGTTTCCAATTATGGACGTAGGCTTTGATTTCTATGATAAGCTACGTTGAAGCTGTTTGTATCATAGCGTTTTAAATGGTCGAAGGCTCCACGAGGAAACATAAAATACAGGTCAAATTAAATAATTTTTAAAGTCAGATATAATATACAGAAAGCAGATATTATATAACTGTATAGCAGTTGCACGCTGTTCCGTCCTGCTGAGATGATCTTCTTGTCCATTTATCTTCTTATCTAGTTCTCTTTTTAGCGTTATCCCGATTATTGTAATCTGAAAGGTATTGCTTAATTCTTTGCTATTTGCTGTACCTAGTCCATAGGACGAACGGAGCGGTCGCTCCAGGCGCCGGATCCCAGGGCCGCCACAGCTAGGGACGTCCGTTAATATGGGATTATTTTAAATAAATAAAGAGGGGTGTTCGCAACATGTGGAAGCAAACACGGACGATATTATTTTTTAATCCGAACATATTGCAGACGACAGCACTAGTGTTCGAGTTTGTTTATTGTGTACAGCGTTGTTATTGAAATCGGTATGCCGGGGAAATATAACGAGCGCTGGTTTCTTTCATATTTTTATTGGACGAAAGCATACTCTTAAATGGGTCAAGTAGTAGCATATAGGTTACGAAGTAATAGAGAAATAAAGAAGTTGGAAGCTCTCAAAGATTGTCTGAAACAGGAGAAGTTCTTAAGAAAGAGAAGGGATAATATTGCAGAAGACTTTTTACGCACTTACCTGAGCCTCGTAAGAAGCAATGATATTTTCGTCAAAGAGTTTTTTAGAAGAGGAATGTTTCCGAAATTTCTTCTATGTAATTTGACGATAAATACAGATGAACAACACAAGAGCACAAGAGATACAAAACACATATAAATAACCTTTAATGTGCTTGTTTTGTTTCGCTGGTTTTCGGCACTAGAACTTCACGGAATAATATACAATCGCGTCATTACGACACCGCCCTAACTGACGCTTCTGATCAGTTTTCTCATGGTATGCGATTTTTTGGACAAGTTATGTTTTTAGGTGTTCTTCCCTCACAGTACTTAAGGAGAACTTTCAATGCTAAAAACAAATGATTCTGTTGCTATTTATTTTATTCAATCCTATCTGCCTTCTAGTAGAAGTTATTTCTTACATCCAATATTACTGTTTTCTTTCAAATTTCATCTTGCTGTGTACCTTTATGTATTATAATGTCTTAGTTTTCTCAGCCTTATTGCATATGATCATAGCAAGTATATTCATCATTATCCACAGCCTTTTCGCTCCCACTGCTGGGTGTAGGCCTCTCCCCGTTTCTACCTCTCTTTACGGTCTTAAGCTGATCTAGATCAGTTTCAACCAGCGACAGATATTATGTCGTCGACACATCTCTTTGCTAGACGACCAATGCTTCGCTTTCTTAGCTTTGGCCACCACTCAGTCGCTACCTCACTCCACCTGTTATCACTTCTATGAATCAAGTGTCCAGCCCAGCTCGAAGTTGCAACACTATTTCTCCGATATCCCGAACTTTCGTCCTTCGTCAGATATCAGTGTTGCGTACTTGGTCTTGGAGTTTGATACCGAGAATGGACCTCTCCATGGCTCTGTGTGCAAGTATATTAGGATACTTTAAGTATGCACGTTGATAAGCATGTAAGAAGATTTCCAACAAAGTATATGGACCTTAAGTTTCTATAAATGCTAAATACTTACAAAAAAGACTATGCTTTTCCAATAACATAATGATCAAATTTAGTAAATACACTTAATGCAAAATATCGGATGTTAGACTATTTTTAACTTGTTAATGAAAATGTACCTTAAGATGTGTACAAATTCGGGTCGGTAAATTTAAATTTCCTCATCCGATATGGTAAAGTGCGTACGCTATGGCCCGTGAAGTTATTGCTCTCTCTGCGATAGACAGAGCATCAGTTTCGCATAGCGAGAGAAAAGGAGATAAAATAGATGAACTAACTGTATATTAGATCTAAGATAAGATAAGATATTCACATCTAGTTAGATATTCAATAGATTTCTTTTTTTTTTTTTTTTTTTTTTTTTTTATGTTACAAGGGGGCAGACGAGCAGGCAGTAGGCACCGAAGTGCCGGTATTCCGGGGTCGCGTACCCTTAGTGCATCAGTTATAGGACAGATAAAAAGGAAGATCCAGCCACTGGATCCCAAATACGATATAAATGCCCATATTTTTTGATTGTGTATACTTTTATATGTGAGGTTTGATGTTTTCACA
Organism: Charaxes varanes; assembly: GCA_024363005.1. NCBI lineage: Eukaryota > Metazoa > Arthropoda > Insecta > Lepidoptera > Nymphalidae > Charaxes > Charaxes varanes. The sequence goes on from JANCMC010041845.1 coordinate 1,636,534, forward strand.
GATTCAAGGGACCATATACATCTCAGTATTTAGTGTCTATTAATTTCAGCTTTACACCTTTACTCTTCTGTTGTGAGTGCCTGGGAAAAAGGGTCTTGACGAAGTTATCCTATATGGGTTTCTTTATTTCCTTCGCAAGTACGGAATCCTAAAAGGTAATAAGAAATGTATAATATAATCTCGAAACATGATAAGCAACGTGCGTAAGTTATAAAATGTCCGCCGATGACACTATGCCCATATACCGTTACATTACCTTAATGAAAATGTAGAAATTGCCTTTCATTACGTTAAAATGTAAATGTAATGAGAATGACGTCTTTATTAACGCTACTTACTTTTATAAACTGCTTAAGCACATATAAATATTTTCCGTATTTCATTACAGTAGTTTATACGTTACTTGCTGTTACACGAGACTTTGCCTGCGTAACTTTTTTTATTCAGTTGTTTTTTTTTGTATCTATTTCGCTTTCATTAATTAAATTAATCTCGTTTATGTTATTCCTTATAACATTAACTCATAAATTACTTGTTATTGAAAGTTTCAGTCCAGCAGTTTGAAATATTAGATAATTGAAAAAATTTGATTTTAGGGAAACAAATTTTAGAATGTCGTAGGAAACAGGCATACGGACTTCCTGAAGGTTTACAGCCATCATAGCTTACACATATGTACATGCATTGGCCCTTGTACTTTTTTAACCGACTTCAAAGAAGGAGAGGGTTCTTAATTCGACAGTATTTTTTTTTTAATTTTTATTCTTGTTACCTCAGAACTTCCGACTGGATGAACCGATTTTGATGATTGTTTTTTTTGAAAGCCGTTGCTTCCCGTGTTGTCTCATTTTAATTTGAGCCAGCTCTGACAATTTGAAGTCGGTTTTTTTAAAGAAAGAAATATTATACAGATTATTTTTTTATGAATGCATTGTACACGAATCTCAAATAGGTAGGATCAGCCTCAACCAGAGCATATGAATTTCGCATGAATAATAGCAAAATTTAAATAGCTTAAAGACGCATATAAAATGTATACCTTCTTTCCTCTCCAAATAGCTCTGACATCTCTACTCTCCAGCAGGAAAGAATCAATACGCGAAAAGTACTATTGGTTATAGTTTTATATAAAGAGAGAGAAGAAAAAATATCTCGATTGTTGCATTGAGTGCAAAGTAAGTTATTAATGGACACACGTGTGTTGGTGCCGGAGCGAATGCGAGCGCACTAAATTAAAACGAGTGCATTAATTACTGACTTCAGCAAGTTGCGACTTTTTCCATTCTTTTTACTTTTCTTACTAAATATGGACTATCAATGTTTTACAATGGAATAGAATGCGCGACATTTGTTTTTTTTTTCGGTTTTATTCAGCCGATTTTTATTTTCAGCCATTATCTTTTTGATCCAATGCATACATTTTAAATGAAACTTAATGGGAGACATCAAACCTCTGTGCTAAATTTATATCAGAATATAGATTCTGTGCATTGATGAAAAACGGTTTTGTAGTGATTAATGATTAGAAGAAATGAGTTGAAAGAAAAGAGCATTTATTCGAGTAGGGTGGACGTACATACCCAGTCGGGCAGCTTCTCATTACGAACAAACTATCGATTAACATATAGTGAAATAATATTATTTTCGATACAAACAGACAGTTGCAATTTATTTATCAGGATTGATAGGAATGTGTTGTATATTACATGCCCTTTACGGGAAGTAATTAAGACTGTTCGAATGAGCACGTCAATAAATCACAACTTTACTAATGATAGCGTCACTGTTACGATCAGAAGTTAAATTAACGTCGGTATGTTTGCAGCCTTTAATGTGGTATCAGGAACGCCGCTATATCAAAGAATTGATAGGGCTGCCATATTTGGTACGGATTTTTTAATATACGTTTATCAACGCGTGTCGTTTACTTAGATTCATATTAAAGTGAAAATGTTTTTTTTTAAGATTTGCTTTTTAAATCCACGTTTTTTTTACTTCCACTGGTTTGTTGGCGCAATCGTTTGAGACCCTGCTTTCCGCTCATAGGCTGTGGATTCCATTCCCGTCTCGAGTCTGGGTATAATATCAATATAAGTATATGTTTATATCTTCTTACTAGCGTTATTCCGGTTTAATAGCAGGGTCCGTTTAAATTGCAGAGGATGTGGCTGTGGGGCGAGTTAAAATGACCGATTGCCATCTGACGTGGTCTTCGGAACCCCCACCGCCACTATACCTTACGACTAATATCACAAAATGACATTAATCGGGTCCCACTGTTTTACGTGGCTTCCGAAACACGGAGGAGGTCGGTTATTAAATGTAAAGTGCAACCAGTGCATGGATGGGTCACCCATCATTACCCGGTCGTAGCAAGAGCTACTTAACCTAGCAATTGACTCAAATGTCGACCACTGACTAATCAGTGGCACGATTTTTTCGTATATAATATATCGCAACGAGTCTTTTTACTTTCAAGTAAAAAGACTCGTTGCGATATATTTATTGCTTCTCAAAGAGATTCTGTCTTATACATTAATATTCTTATTACAATAAAATGGCGGCGCTCTTATAAGAATTATTTTATAATAAAAAAAATAATTGTCACACACGCAAAAGTGAATATTTACTCTAAAATAGTTATACTAATTAAAAAGAGGTCCTTTTGATCTGCAGCCGAGTTGGGACGCGGTGCGTCCGGGTACCATTACCTCTTTCTAATACAGCCACACATATTTCAAACTGTTTGTACATTTTTGTCCTTGAAGACTAAACAATTCTACAAAACTTTGCGCAGTTACACAAAGTCCTCGGCTTCACTCACTACATGATCATTCAAATGATAATTAAAATGAAGCTATGGTGCTCCGGCATTACATAACCATGTGAAGTAGCGACAATGCTATCACGTCAAGTGATGGTATTGTTCGTTTGGTTTGTGAGAGTTCCCGATGGCCTAAACTCCTATTTAAAGCCCGCAATGCATATGCGAGCCTTCTGGTTCTGCAGATGTCCATGTGAGTCGGTACTTATTCAGGTGAACCGTCAGCCCGTTTACCCCTTGTATTATAAAAAAAAATGATATTACTTATAAATACTGTTACCTGTACGTAACTGGAACACTTGCCAATACAAGCGTAAGATGGAATCGGCTTAGGCACACAGCCTGGGTGTTGGAGCACATGAATTACTGGTGTCATTTGACATTCTTGGCCTGTGAAAGATTTTTCACATATTTTAAATATAACGGCGCAAAAGTATATAAACGTATCATATCTAATGTATCATACTAGCTTTTACCCGCTTAGTTCGCGTTAAATTACGTGATATTTTTAAAAAGATTAAATTTTTTATCTCTAATTCTTCTGTCATTAAACTACTTCCCTGGCGTATTTTCGAGTTTCAAGACCCATTAGCCTTCTTAATCTGGCCCTGTCGCGGAATTGGTACTTAATTTACGTCTACAGTCTATCTCTGTGCAAAATTTCAACCGTATAGCAAAGGAAAAGGAAGGACTTTCAAAAAAAGTTTTTACAACCCCTTAGATCCCCTTAATCCGGTCCTGTCGCAAAATTCGTTCTCACCGGTTGCCTTTTAACTAAAAACTACCTCGCTTCCAAATTTTATCTTTGTACGTATCACGGTTTTCAAGATTTCATGTTAGGTATCCTTTCGCTATTATATGTATAGAAGAAGAAGATAAATGTATCAATGATAGCGCTCAGATTTAAACTTAATATACACATATACAATAGTTTATGGAAGTTTACTTTAATAGGTACTTCTCGCAAGATTGTATCGGTTATGTCGTTAAGATAGAAGAAGAAAAAGTGCAATAATACCTGGGGGTAACTGTACTTCTTGACCATTCACCTGTCTATTTTGAAGATGACAAGCGGAAAGAAACACAAAGCATAAACCTAGTACAGTTAAGGCAGACATTATTATAGTAAATGAAAAGCTGTTGTCAAAACGAAGGATGTAGCTTGAGTGAAGAATTTTGGATTAAGCACCGTTTATAAAGGGTTCAAATATGTTCACTGTGATGTTGAAATCTTGTCCATCGCGTATTACATAAAAATCATTTTAGCAAAATATGTACCTCCTGAAGGAATGTACAAGAATTCAAGCAGTGCAGACATGACGCTCTTAATGGGTTTTGCATCCATTCTATGCCGTGGTTAAATTGATTTCGTTATATAGACTTTCGTTTTTTGTACGCATGATTAATAATTAAGTGTAAAAAGCAAATTTAAATTAAGTGATTCTTACAATTTTATATTAATGCTTGCGGACCTGACAGACATTGTTTTGCCCGATTTACGCTCAGACGAAAGGTCTAGGTCGCCATCTATTGTAAATAATCTGAAGATGCAACTAACTCTGCATCATTTAGTATTTTTGAAATATTCTTTTGAGTTTTCCTCACTCTCTTCTCTCTTGGACCTTCTCAGAAATAATGACAATAAAACAAAACAGATAGGAATCAATTAGACCGAGTCGTTTTTGAGTTTTACGAGAAATACCTGGTTTAGGTTACTCTTGAATACCAACAGCAGTTCACCCCGAGTCTTTTTCAAACTATCTACTCTGATTTGAGCTTATTTGTAACGTGAAGTCGTAAAAAAAGGTATTTTTGTGTGCTTACATAGCATGCGCTGGCTAACCCTTACGAGATAGATGAAAATAATAAAATTTAAAAAGTCTAAGGCAATTGATGGCATACATCTATCCGCTAGTATTTTATATTAAAAGACAGAGTTGGGACAACAAGGCCACAATATTTGAGGCAATTAAAAAGCGTCGATTATATGTAACGTTAATTTGTAAGAGTTAAACCAGTATAGGTTGATACCAATAGTCTTTGAATTATTGAAATAATCTGTTTGTAGTATTTATCTTAATTTACTTTTAAATCTCTGTAAGCTTTACTTACTCAATACATTAGTATTGGATAAGTGTAAAGATATATAGTGCGTTCAATCTAAAAATGCACGCCCCTCCTCGAAAGTTTCAAAGTTGCACCAGACATTTAAATATGATTTCTGTTCAAATTGGAATCTAGTTTCTCAAAAGTTGTCTTAATATAACTTTGTTTAGTTCCCAGTACAGTAATTTTACCTACCACTAGTTTACCGTTAGACCTCTGTTTCAAAAAGCTGAGCTTAGCTTAGTTTCAAGGCGTCTGTGTTGAAATTAGCACGACTTTAGAGTTTCAAACATCGAGGTGATGCGTATAAAATTTGAATACTATAGCGATTTAGTGTGAAGTTACTCATCATATTATCGTGAGATAATTCAAACAATTCAAACACACCTGCTAATTATTTATTCTTCACTCTTTTCATTAAATTTCCCATTATATGCCTTTATTTGTTGTTTGTTCGCCTTGGCGTGATATTTTACAGTCGCGATCGGATTACAGCGTTCGACATTTTTACGACTGATAGCTATACAAGTAAAAGGGTTACGCGGGAAAAGTTATAGCTGGCGTAAACATTTTCGCGTAGAAAAAATGTAAGAGTTTTCTTGATATATGAAAATATTTTCAATATAGCTGTTGTACAGTTCTATATTAATATAATTTTCGATTATGTGTAGCAATATGTAATGCTCCACTGTCATGAAGGAAGACCTTCAGTCCCGGCTAGCTGGAGTTGCCCGGGATGGCCGGGCCTCCCCAACAGTTGTTAAAATGTAGAAACTTCGCTAGCGTGAGTTAGATTTTGTTTGATACGCGTCATCGTTTGTACCGCATCTCTGACCTGTCCGTACAGCGCTATGTAGTATAGAGTTAGTGTATCTTTCCACTTTGTCATCATCGCCATCTCATGTCATATGTAGTTATATAGTGACGCTCAAGTTGCTTATACAAGAAAATTGCGTAGATTTTGATTACCTTACACGATGTTCATAAACCTTATTATTCCCAATATAATAACTATTAAATACTAGCGGACCCGACAATAGATGTCTTGCACGAGTTTAGGCTCATCTCTTATTAGCCGACTAGCCTAAATCTTTTATATTTTGCATAAAATGTGACACTGGCTGAATGTTTTATGAAATAATCATTTTATATGCCACGATAGTCAGTAGGTCTTGTATGAACGTCATCTATTTGAATTATTCGGGAGTATGAAACACATCTGCTTTTTTTAATGTTTTAAAATATTTTTCAACTTTTCCTTTTTTTTATTTTCTTTGAAATCTTCCCTGAAGCAAATTAGTAGAAACAGAATTTATATCCGTCCAGCTTTTTTCGAGTTTCACCTAGACTAACGAGCTACGATTGATTTTTATGTATATAGATAAAGCCAAAACCTCTTTCTCACATAAGATCGGCATGAGATGGGGGTAATGCTGTCACGTCAAGCGATGGTATTGTAGTCGCATTTCGTTCGGTTCGCGAGACTTCCCGGTGGTCTAAACTCGTTATTAAAGGTCGGCAATGCATCTGCATGTCTCCTAGTCGTGCAGTTGTCTATGGGCGTGAATAGGCACTTAGCTGCCTGCTCAGACAATAATACCTCACCTTAGACCTCATTTTAGTCTCGTTTACCGGGTAATTGAATCTCAAATGAACAAAAATTATTTTTTTTTTGTACAAAAAACTGTCTCATTGTAAACTATACAAATCATAAATGCATATGTAACGCCATCGATAGAAAACCTTGATAAGCGAAGTCGACTGAGACAACAAGCTACATAAATACTTTGTTACTATTAAGGTGTACGATATAAACAAATAGATTAATAACATGCATGAAACGCATATGCATTTTGATTGTGGTTATAGACTATACACGTTGCCGCATTTCGTGCTCGTGAATTATTCAAGAGCTAACCATAAGATGATTACTTCATACATCCATATATGTTTATGGAGGATGTGTATGAATATGCATTAAGAAAGTCATGAGCAAACATTTTATGTGTCTATAGGCAAGTATCATATTTCGTAGCAACTAGTGGATCATACCTTGTCATGCATAAAGGGGCCAAATGAAGAGTAGAGCTTGGGGGTGTCTCTCTAATCTCAAAACAAAATATACTTTTGTCGAAACCACACTGAACACAATCTTTACTTGGAGAATAAAGAGTAACATAGGCAGCTATAGCTGTTTCCCGCGATTTCGTGGGCTTAAAATTGCGAAAGACCTCCTTAGACCTCCTTAATCTTGCTCTATTAAAAAATTCTCTCTAAGCGGAACGTACCAACTATAAATTACTTCCTTGCCAAATTTCTTTATTTTACTTCCCGCAATTTTAGTAATTTCGTGTTAGATGAACTTTAGCTTTTATGTATATAGAGATATACTTACAGGATTATAACATATACAATTTCTAGTAGAGTTTAGGTGCGGATAAAAATCAATGTGGCTCTTTGTTGAGCACCAACACCCTCTCTATATAAAAAGAGACATTTATTTACATGTGAAATAAAAGTATTAGCCGTACCACAAAAGTATAGGTAATATTTAATTAAAAATGCCTCTAATTTACATTCAAATCGATAATTAGAGGGTTGAAAAAATATTTCATTTCAGCACTATAGCGTTAGTTCAGCACTGGCATTATTTTAGTTTATACCATACTAGCTGTTTCCTACGACTTCGTTCGCGTAAAATTATAGCGAGATCCTCAGACCTCCTTAACCATCACACTATATATTATTTATTGTTTAGCCTAACAATTGTTAAATAAATTATAATGTTATTAGTATAGTGTGATGTATTAAATAAATATTTATTTTTTTCTTTAAAAGCGTATAGAAATGGAGTTTTTTTTTATTGGACAGTGTCCTTAAAGTGTTACCCCATTGCAGACGGAGACGGCGCTGATGTCGCAGTCGGCGGCGCTGCAGGCGGAGGCGGCGGCGCGGGCGCTGGAGGGTGGCCAGGCGAGGGACGCCATGCAGCACGCTGCAGACCTCGCGCAGCAGCTGCAGGTGACCTCAAATTGACCTCTTAACCTCTTTGGCAGGTTGAGTGAATTCGTCGTCCTCGGCCATCTCCGACCAACTCGCCAGGCATTTATAAGTTCATCCGCCATCTTTTCCGTGGTCTGTCAAAATATACTTATTAAATCCGTGCTACAAACCAGGCATATTTTAGACGCACATGTTGAAAGAAACACCCGTGTCCTAGAATTCGATTTAAATTAATAAATAAATTACATTTTTGAATACAGGAGGCGAACCGCGCGTTTGCGGAGCTAGAGCAACAGCGTCAGTGTGCGGTGCACGCGGAGCAACTCGCGCAACAGGAGCTGAGGCAGGCGCAGACGCGGCTCGCCGGTAGCTTTATTTTATACATTACAAGGGGCAAAGGGGCAGGGGGTTCACGAATTGACTACCGACGCACCACCAGAAGCTGGCAGATGCAGCCTTTAAAGAGGGGTATAGGCCTCCGAGAACTCTCACAAACCGAACGAAATGCGACAACAATGCCATCACTTGACGTGACAGCATTTTCGCCACTTCACGCCAATCTTATGTGAGAGAGAGTACTGGTGCCCGTACACGCCGGCCCAATTTGGCTGCAGACCAAAAGGAATGCAAGCCTGGCGCTACCTCTAATTATCATTACAAATATCCGAATTTTCTTAGCCTTATAACGTAATAGATTAAAAGCATTGGTGATGTCAGTATAGAGCTCAAAAATAATTTTAATAAAAAAGATCTACTTACAGAAAAATTTCAGTATTATTATACAAGTTCTCATATAATCTATGGATTTAAAATATAAATAAATAAATATATACAGGATTATATGACACACGGACGTCTGTACCTAAGGTAGACAACTTAATGCCTGTGTTATAGGTAACAGCAGCCTGTTACACACAAATATATATATTTTTTAGAAATATATAACTACATACATATGGATAATACACCCAGACTCGAGGTGGGAATCGAACCCACGACTCCCGGAGCAGAAGGCGGGGTCACTGCCCACTGCGCCAACGGGCCAGCCACTGTAAAGCCGGCTTTTAAGATAAGAATATACTCACGTCGGAAACGTCCCCGCAAGACGAATTTCAGTATACTTTTTGGAACCAGTGTGAAGAGACCTACGTTTATAGGATATTTCCGAACCGATACAACTTAAGAACCTTCATGAAATAGTATACCTACTGATTTTTCAAAGGTAGGCTCCACAACTGTAAGAAATATTTAAGAAAAACTATCTATCTCCCGCTACTTTGTTCAAGTGAACTTGCGAAAACTCTTAGACTTCCTTAGTCTATTGTTTTTAGCTTACTTATCTACTTATTATAAACTATAATAAATTGCCAAAATTACTTTTTGTACGACTCGCGCTTTTCGAGATTTCATGGCCCTTCTTACTTTAATCATATAAATAAGTATTCCAATTTATATATGTACTAAATACGTTATACAGGTTTACTGATGAAAATACGATACTCAAGGTCCTGATATTTGATGATCATATATGACGAAAAAAATTAACATTAAATTGTATCAATTAACTACTACGTGAGATTAAGAGAAAGTTAACTAATTATACACGGAACTCATGGACATACTAGCGTGTACGCACGATTATGGTCCGTTTTCTCTTCACACTTTAGGCTTAGCACAGGCAAAAATTCACTAACCACTTATTCACTTAGTTGTTTAATAAGTATAGCCAAGAAATAAAATTAATTATTAATTTTATTTCTTATTGCTGACTGACAGCCGTCATTAACTCTTTTTTATAACTGACCAGGTTTTTTACGCTTAGAAATGCATTTATGAAGTAACTTTTCTAACAGCAAATAAACTACAAAACGTAAGACCACACTTTAACTAATTTTAAGGAAATTTGGTTAAAAATGAAGTACCTATTTTTATTACATAATTACACCGAAAATCGGTTATCGTGTACCCACCTTAAGTATTCTAAGTGTCCCACCAGTCACCTGTATATTTCAGGGTTTTCAAAGCCAGAACACAACATAGACAGAACTTACCACGTTTTAGGTGACCGCACGTGGCCGTGCCAAGTCGGAAACATTCTAACTTCAGAGTTCACGTATTCAAATGGGCCCATCGATACCTCTATATTCAAACTGAATTTCCATAGAGGTCAGCCAAGTACATTCCATTGCACTCAGATCCTTGAATGAATACATGTTTATCTCCACTAAGGTTTTTTTTTTATTATTTGTACGAATATCACTTTAATAATAATGAACATTTATTTACCTTACAAAGCTATCCAATTTGTCAATTTTCTGCTTCGTAACTTAAAGGTTCATATACCCTGCGTACGGATTCATAAGATCGTAGCAATCTGTAAGAGATAGGCCTTCGTAAAATTAGATCAGGGCTGCGAAGACGTGGGTGCGAAATTTGAGATAATTTCAAAGAATGGCAATACATATTCTACGTTTCAAAGTCTTTTATCTAGACCACAAATACAATGAACATTTATAATCAAGTGAAAACTCTATGGTCCACTTGACGTATTCGCGCTATTCAATTTTAAATAATTTTGAAAAAAGAATACAAACATTTTTTGTTATATGTTGTATAATCAGTGAAAATGGCTGCCATTCAAAAAGTTTGCAATCAGCAATTAAATGATGGAAAAAAATAGCACAATTCAAAAATTGAAATTATAAGAAATGTTGAAAGATTCCAGAAAAAAGTAGTATATAAAGCTGAAGATTTTGTTTGTTTACTTGAACGCGCTAATCTCAGCAACTACTGGTCCGATTTGAAAAGTTCTTTCAGTTTTAGATAGCTCATTTATCGAGGATGGCTATACAGGCTATATATAAATATCATCACGCCAACTGTTTTCACCTAATTTTATGCGGACGAAGTCGCGGGCACAACTAGTATTTTATTTTACTATTTTGTGTAAACTGAGCGAAAACTTGCCTTTTCTACCATTTTCTTTTTCGTGAAGGTGAACTATTCGAGGTCATTGATAGATGACGATATACCGTCTTGAATAAGACCGATCGGTAAAAACCGTGTTCTTCCTTGCTCACCTATCTTTTAAAGAATTAATGGCTAAGTGGTAAGAGCCTGAACATAATAAAGTGGTTACGAGTTTGAATAAAACTAAAAATTTTAAAAATGACAAGCAAATAAATATTTTCTTTTTTAAAAGAGAAATATGTGTCATCTTATCATATTTTTCTATTTGCTGAATAAAATATGTGCCCAAAACTTATATCGCATTTCGCCTAATTAAATTAAAAAAGTAATTTGTCAAAGTACCGCCAAAAGGCCACAGCCATCGTTTTTTCGTATTTTCGCATACTAGTACGCGAAAATACGAAAAAATTGCGAAATAGGTAATTTAAAACACTATTTATTAAGTTAATAAATTCAAATGACAATGTCTTGTTGTCTAAAATTGTAGGAACAAGTGTTCCTAAAAAAGTGCATATTATAAAACAAATTTTGTGGCCGAAACGTACACCTCCCTTCGCATAATTAAATTACAAAAGCAATTTGTCAAAGTACCGCCAAAAGACGGGAGTCATCGCGTCTAGTACGCGAAAATACGAAAAAATTGCAAAAAAGGTAATTTGAAACCCTATTTATTAAGTTATTAAATTCAAAATTATTAAATGTCTTGTAGTCTAAAATTGTACATCCAAGTGTGCCTAAAAAAGGGCACATTATAATACAAAATTTGTGGCCGAAACGTACACCTCCCTTGGCGTAATTAAATTACAATAGTAATTTGTCAAAGTACCGCCAAAAGAAGGGAGCCATCGTGTCTAGTATACGAGAAAGTCATAAAAACAAACGAGTGACGGAGTGTAATTTTCCTCAGACAAGGATGACCTCTTAAATTATTCAACGCAGGTTTGAATAACAAATTCCACTTTGGCGTTGACACCTCCAGTATATTATGGTAACCAGGTATTTGTTGGCCTGGTTATGTATGCATTCTCCAGAGAAACCGCGGTTGAATAAAACTTGTTATATTTTTCGTCAATTTCCTTATATATTTTTCCACAAATCTTTTTGCGTGCAACGACATATATTACTCTATTCACAGAAAAATAAAATTAGGCAATTAATATAACGTACGGTTGTTACGATTCCGCTTTGAAGTCATCCAATACATGTGTGTATAAATCGTGTGGCATTGGTGTGCGTGTGGTTTTATTTTAATACTTTAATATATTTCTATCGTCTATAATATGAGCTACTATTGTGCCAAATGTAATACTCCTCGGTAGGCGCAATTTTCGTAAACTGGTACCTAAAGTTTTCACTTCACGTATTAATATATTAATATAGGAAAATGCAAAAAGAATAAGCAGGTGTGTCAACTGTGACACACCAATGGAAATGTTCCTTACCTAAAACGTCATCCAAATTATGCCACAGGAATTTTACGGTTTTTTTGAACTTCTCCCCCGTCCTTGTCTGATTGTCATATCTTCGAAATACCTCCCCCTTTGGTGTGTCATAATATAATGAAGGAAACCCCAGATTCTTTTAATTATTTATACTAGCGACGCGGCCGGCGGGTGTAACGGTGGCGGTACATAATGCATGTATTATAAATATCAACTTTCCTTTTGAATCAAGCTGCTTATTCCTCTTCGTTTCGTGTCAATAGTGCATCAGACAGTCCCGTCCCAAAATTCAGCCACGCGAACAACTCCCGTGGCTCCCATATAATCCTCCTTGGTACAAGTGAAGGAAGGACATGGTAAAGTCACTCTGCTTATTGAGACTTAATTCGGTTGAAAGGAATAAAAACTCATGTATCGATTGGTTCAAAGTAATAAATAAAAAGCAGGCAAGTGCGAGACAGACTCGCTCACTAATGGTTCCGTTACATCTCTACTTTACCAGGTTATTTTGTGATTTAAACTTTTCATAAAGTTTTATTTTTAATTCGACAAGGTCCCTGCTTTTTTTTGTGACGTGTTTTCGGATTTATTTCCTTTGTGCTACAAGATGTAGTTTCTTGCCAAATTTCATGATTCTAGCACAACGGGAAGTACTCTACAGGTTTTGGTTCCCTTTTTAAATGTATGGAAAACGTGACATAAATGGATATATCTTTCGATTGTGGACACTTAGATTGTTGATTCTTTTACAGCTTCAAGAGATCGCAGACTTCAGTATTTGGTACTTTTTTTTACTTTATAGCTCTATCTACAGAGAAGGAAAATGAAGTGATCCTATAAAGGTAATTTTTTCTTTTTGGTACGGAACCCTAGAAACCAATAACAATAAATTAAACTTGCATGGGGAATGAACACACGAGATGGATTCAATTGATAGAAATTCAAACCCCCATACCGTAATGTTATTTTACTGTTCAGCGGAGAGCGAAATAATGATTTAGTATAAACATTGACTACCATATTGAAAGTCATAAACGTATAGTGTTAAATTGACTTAAAGTTGGCAACCGTTAAGTATCGTGGCATACTGGTATTCTTGGCCTAGTGGTATTCTTCGCCTACTGATATTCTTTTCCTACTGATGTTCTTTGCCTACTGGTATTCTTGGCCTCCTAGAATGCTTGGCCTATAAGCATTATTGGCCTATTGGCATTATTGGCCTACTGGTATTCTTGGCCTATTGGTAATCTTCGCCTACTGGTATTCTTGTCCTACTGGTATTCTTGGTGTACTTGTATTCATGGCCTACTGGCATTTCTGGCTTACTAGTAGTCTTGGCCTACTGGTACTCTTGGATTATTGATATTCTTGATCCACTTTCTTAACCTACTGAAATGATTCGGTTTCTGAAACAAATAAAGTTATAATATTACAACAATTTAATTCTATTTAATATTGTGGCTGCTGAAGTCTAGTCTTGAAGTAGGTTTTTATGACAACATAAGATTTAAAAAAAATGAAACTGTAAGAAGCAACCTTGATGAAAGTTGATGATATATTTACTTGTTATACAGTTTAATTTAAAATAGTCTATAATAATGTTATATGTGTTGTGTTTTCTACTAATTTATAATTTAAATAGCATAACATTTTATGTTTAATGTTGGAGTGAGTGATGACTTGTGAAAGCGAAATCCCGCGATTTCAACCTTGACCTCGGCTCGGATTTGCCTCACAAATGAGACTGGATTGAAGCCATGCGACTTGAATTTCTCCTTTTACTCGTACTTGATATCCTGCCATGTGCGGATCATCACATGGGCATGATGGGCATGCCCACAACCTTAATAGACTTGTGACGTCAAACTTTCATGGTCTATTCTGATCGATAGCTTGATAAAGTTATATCCAATTCCTTACAAAAAACAAGGGTTCAAAATCATATATTTTATAGACATATTCTTTGTAGTATGCACTTTATCGATCAATTCATAGGCCTACTGCCGTTTGGCTGAAAATCTGCTAAAAATAGAATGCGCCCACCACCTTTTTTGAAAGCTGGATCCCCGCCTGTATCCTGCAGGGTGTTTTTTTACAAATAAGAAAGCATTGACATTTATTAAAGTTTTCAAGCCGTTCTTTCATATTTTTACTAGATTTTGATAGCCCCATCGCATCGGCTCGCGTTTTTTCTTCTGGAATTATATCCCTTGCTATTTAATAACGATATTGTATAGAATATAAACAAAAAAGGATTAAAATCTTAAATATATAGGTAGACTCTGACTATCAATTTCTATTTCTTAGCTTTTCCTTATCAGCGATTTATTAGTTGTAGCTAAGCAGGTTTAAAAGGTGACAAGGAGAAACTGTCCACGACTTCACACGAAACACTATTAAATTTAATGTGAATATTGCATTTAATAATTGCGATAAAAAGATTCTAGAACCATTATTATATTTTTCTGTTAGTAGTTTTAAAGGACATGTTAAAAGTAGGATTACATATAGTATGGCGTATATATAGTAGATGACTATATTATTAAAGATATTAGTGGTTGGAGTGGAGTCATTCCAGCTACTCCATTTGATTTAATATTTCAACGTATTGAACACCCTTTTTTGCAAGAGCTATATTTAAAAAAGTGGCTAACTAGTTTCTTGCTGCTTCGTCTCGTGGTTCTACTTTTCCGAATCAGGGATAGTTTTAAAAATATTTGACGATTTAAAACAACTAGTAAAATGCTATTTGCTAATTGAAATCATCTTTTTATTTGATCTGTAAGCTCAGATAACTGCGGGCGATGTGTCCATTAGTAAATGATTAGGTGGTACTGTTAATAATATAAAGTAAGCTGAGATCAACGTCTGTGTGTATAAATAACACGTGCATTTATCGGTACATTTGATACTGCTGAGCGTGTAGGATGATCAATGCATGATATGCTAGCTGTATAATAAAGTTGAATTAATTATAATTGAAAAAAAATTATTAAAAAAAAAATTTTTTATAAGTACCCTCTCCGGTTGCCATGGTAACCGCTCAATTTTGCCCCAATTCCGGCAGCACCGCCGGGAAAAACGCGAGGCGAAGCCAAACGTGATCCTTTATTTTAATCCCCTCATTGTGCCACCTTTGATACAGTGGAAACGTATAACGGAACGTTGTACTTCGCTTTCACCTCTGATTGTTGGTAATTGATCTTTCGTATTTTTTTTAACCGTTTAAAAAAAATATCTATGCTGAACTTTTTATAAATAATAATAATAAATAAATATATAGGACTATATGACACACGGACATCTGTTCCTAAGGTAGACAACTTAATGCTTGTGTTATAGGTAACAGCCGTCAGTTATACACATATTTTTTTTGGAAATATATAAATACATACATACATATGGATAATATTACCAGACTCGGTGGGAATCGAACCCACGACCCCCGGAGCGGAAGGCAGGGTCACTGCCCACTGCGCCAACGGGCTAGTCAAATATGAGCTTGTGCACTTTTAAGTACAGCATAATGTAGAATGGCTCTTAAAATGCTTGCAGATGCGTTGCTGGTCTATGAGAAATTAGTAAGCTGTTTTCTTGAGGGCCTCAATATATCTATATATATATCTATATATAAATCGATCGTTGTTCATTAGTTACGCTAAAACTTGAAAACGGCTGGACCGTTTTAAATTCCGTTTCTTTTGTGTCATCCCTCTTATTTCAGGGAAGTTTTTTTAAAAAAAGAATCTAAAGTCGAAGGACTATTTAATAATAGTAAAAAACGCAGATTTATTTGATTCTAGAACTTTTGATTGACGCGCCTTTTAAAATTATTATTTCATAAAATATTCGGCCAGTATTACGATTTATGGAAAAGATATAATGAAGATTAGTTAATTGGCTCATAAGAGAGGGGCCTAAATTCGGACAAGACGGCGTCCGTCGGATCCTCTAGTGTTATATGAATAAAAATTTATTTTTATTATTATTTTACAGAACCGTCAGATTTTTTTGCCAAAATTCGCGACTTAACGTACTTTGCTTTAACTGACAGGTAGTGATGGGAGAAACAAATCGAATTTAACATCGAATCGTAAATACATTTCCGATTTTTGCAATTTAATTTCAAGTATACGTCCTACGACGTTCGCAAAGCAATAACTATTTTCTGAAACTATCATGAAATCTGCAGCAATTTATTTATTACTCTGTCGTTTGATCTTGAGTTATTCCATATATTGACTAACATTGCCTCTTATATCAGTGCCGGTTTCTACCGTTACAGGCGCTATTAGTCAATGTATGTGGTGGAACACGGTGAATATCTCATTTTGTGGGCTGTCGCATTATTGCTTAGTACAATGTAAATATATTTCCGATTTGCACGCCTTTGCTAAGCGCTATTGGGTGTGCTCTACTCTTATTTAATCAAAATAGAGCGATTACGCGATCACTCCATTCCTTTGATATAGCACTTATTGATAAATGTAAATACACACTGATTAAGATGAGGGTCATGTTTAACCGCTTTTCATATTGCCGTTATTTATTTTACTTACCATATATTTTATTTATTTATGTACTACAAAATTATAAAGTATGTGGAACATATAAAATATGTTTACAAAGGTAGACTTATCTCTTAAAGAGATCTCTTCCAGCTACCTTAGAGTGTGAGCAAAAAAATAAACATATAAACTATGGTGTAGGTAGATATAATACATAAATATTTACAATATTTTATAAATAATATGTAATACTAAGATGCTATACATATACTACTTTATTTTACTTAGTGTAAGAAAAATCTGCCTTAAAAAATATTTTCTTCGACGCCCGGATATCTGTATGTGTGGATTTGGCACGAGCACGTTCGAAACAGTCAATTTGTTACGTTAATGTTTTATTATTAGCTTCAGAATTAGGGCGCGCTGTTTCCTATTGAATTTGGGTGTGTAATTCGGTATCGTATATTTATAATTAACGAGAAACTAAATATCAGCTGGACAAACCACCTAGTGGAATATTACCGTACTATTAAGTATTGAGCTTCTCTTAAGAGATGGCGCTTACCGCCAAAGGCGGCCTGCATAGCTGATGGATCGTAATATTTAGAAAATACGAGGCGTGCTATTTGGATCTTCCAAACTATTTCCAATTCCATTTCTAGTTTACGATTCTCAAGTATTTTCTGACACCATCATAAAATATACAGCAATTTCGTTATTGCTTTGAAATCGTACCAGGAGTTATTTGATCTCTATTCGTGACTACCCACTACGATATAGCTATCGGGAGAAAGATTTGTGTCGAATATAAGATGTCGTTTTTATCTTATATCTGCCACACTGCCACACTGCCACACATATTTGCTACTTTAAATTCTAGTGTAAACTTTAATATATATACTTCTTCTTATTGTTAAAATGTGACAAGGGGTACAAGGGGAGGCCGTTAATTTATTGAGCCTATAGTCTCTAGTTCGTACTATTTTGAATTTCAAATACGCATTTGTTATCTGGAGCTTCGAGTACTACCATTGGACAGCTTTAATTCTGATAAATATGAATGGGCAAAGCAAACATTAAAAAAAACGATAGCCAATCTCCTTCCGAAACACGGAGACGGTCGGGTATTATATTTTATTTGAGGTTAAGTGAAATACTGGTACCCGAATGTGCCGGACCAATTCGACTGCAGGCCAAAGGGACTGCAAGCATGGCGCCCTCTCATAGATTTGAGATTAGCATTGAGATAGATTGTAACACCGAGCGCAAAGCGAGTTATTAATGCACGATTGTTGTTGGTGCACAAAATTATCATGAGTGCATTAATTATTCACTTCAGCAAGGTGCGTAATCTACTTATCTTTTAACTACATAGCTGTCTATTTCCGTTTTTTAAACTTTTCTTGCTAAATATGAAGTATTAAAGTTTTACAATGGGAATGCGCGCCACTTGATTTTTGTTTTCTTTTTCAGCCACTACCTTTTTGATCCAATGCATACACTCTATATGAAATTTAATTGGAGGACTCTAGTGGTTAGTTTACATAAAAAAAAAGAAAACCGTGCATTAATGAAAAACAGTGCAACAACAAGATTTCATACAACACTTGTGCACTGTTTTGAGTTCTGACAAAAAAATGACTGATCACAAAGATCGGTTTTGTAGTGATTAATGATAAGATTACTGCATGGTTGACAGAAAAATAAATCACTGAATGCAACATGCTTATGGCGTACATAAATAAATGATAGGTTATAAGATTTTGGGAAAGGTCTGGTACACTAACCGTGGGCGGCCGCTTTGCCTTCTTGTCCGCGGGGGAGTCGGACTCCTCTCCGCTCTCCTCCTCGCTCCCCTCCTCATCCTCCTCCTCTTCGTCGCTGCCCTCTCCAGACTCCTCTGACGACGCCTTCTTGCCCTTCTTACCAGCCGGCCGACCTACCGGTTTAGCCGCTATCTTCTTTTTGGCTGCTTTTAAAACAATGAATTTGTCATAATATCCAAACTTGGTATAACATGGATGCGACATATGTGCTACATAGAGAAAATTATATTTTTATTTATTTATTATTAGTAATCATACAGAATTTACACAAACTTATAACAAAGTTATATAAAGTAAATCTTTACTAATACATAAAGCTGAACTTGTCGGTTTGTTTGAACACGCTAATCTCAGGAACTACTGGTCTCATTTGAAAAGAACTTTCAGTGTTAGATAGCCCATTTATCGATGAAGGCGATAGGCTATATATAATCATGCTAAAGTTTTTCATGGGTAACAAGTTATCAATAAAGCGAAGTCACGGGTTAAAGCTAATTACCAACAAGCCGTATGACATACCTGGTGGCGTGGGGGCTTTCCGTTTGGCTGGTGTGGCTTTAGCGTTGGCTTTAGCCACGGCTGCCTTGCGACCCTTTGCCACCGGCGTTGGAGGCGCCCGACCGCGTTTGGACTTGGGCTCCTGCGAAACACAACACATTGTACAGGTGACTGGTGAGACACTTACGATACTCGGGGACTTGATATTTGGTGGTAATGTATGAGGAAACAAATTAACATTAAATGTAAATATCAATTAAGTACTACGTGAGATTAAGACAAAGTTGTCCAATTATGTACGGAACCCATGGACATACTAGCGTGGACGCACGTTGATGGTCCGTTTTCCCTTCAGACTTCAGTCCTGGCTTAGGACAGGCAAATATACCAATTTCACTCATCACTTATTGTCTTATTTGTTTAATAAACTCACTGTAAATAACTAAAATCGAGCGGACGAAGCCGCGAGGTACAGCTAGTATTTAGGTAATTCTAATTACTTTTCAGCTATCTGCATATGAAATAATATGATACTTACATCGGACTCTTCCCCTTCGCTGCCAGACTCTCCCCCCTCGCTGTCACTCTCCGATTTATCACTCTCATCTTCACTCTCCGATTTGGCTTTTCTTCCGCGCCCTTTGGAGGATGGTACCTGCACAAGAAAATAAATACCATTTTCACTTTAGCAGCTCAAACATGTAAGTTTTGCTGCTTAAAAACAGTGGGCAAAATACGATTTTAATCCCTCTCTCGCTCGAGACTTAAAATCTACACTCGCAGCAAAAATCAATTTTGCTCACCTGTTGCACAAATAACTATTCTACGCATTGAACTAAAACTGTTAACTGATGTTGTAACTTTAAAGTATTCTACATACAAAATAGCGTATAGACCCAAACACGCAAGCTCGTCCACATCATTGGCTTACAGCGCGTGGTTGACTCAGAGTTTACAATATAAACGCTGTGTTGACACACGAATTGTTATTTTTGGCTCCTCCTGGACTCAAAACTCGTCATTAAGGCCGGCAACGCATCTGCTGGCCTCCTCCTCCATCGGTAGCTTAGCTGCCTGCTTTTTGTAACATATATAAAAAAAGAACGAAAAAGGTTGCCAACCCCTGCACTACATACAAGATTAACTCACCGGCTTGCCCTTCTTGCCCTTGGACTTGCGGCCGCGCTTGGAGGGCTTGGTGGCGGAGCGGCGGCGGCCCGAGCTCTTGCGCTTGCGGCCCGGCCCGCTGACGCCTTCGCCCCCCTCGGGGTTAATTCCTGTCAAATTTCATATTTGTAAATGTGAAATTACCATATTTCGCGATAGTTTATTAAGTATCCGGAGTCACAAGTTTCCTGCTTGTACTTTACCCATTATGCATATCATAGTTTTCTTATAAAGGTGAATATTTTTCCTAAGGAACTATACTACGAAACTAACGGAATATATATTACGAAGCAACTGGAAGTATATCTATCTCAATATTTTTTTCGCGGTGGAAATGACGTGACTTTAGGGTATAAATCGACTTTTAGCTATATAAACGTGTTTACAAAACAAGCGTCAACCCCCAAAATACATAATTACCTTCAAGTTTTAGTGTTTTACCATTCACATGTAATGCTTGATTACATTTACTCTTTACATTAGGCAAACTAAATTCTACGCGTGTTCTTTACCGTTAGCCAATGTGATGACTGATAACTGACATAAAACACTATTTACATCGTCAATATTATTATTAAATAGAACAAAATTACAAATTTCAGTGACAAACAGGTAAATCTCGATGTACACTAAAAACAAAAAAGGACCTAGGATTGAGCCTTGTGGAACGCCAATAACAATAACTGATCCAGAACGAATATGAACCATTGACACCTATTTCTCCTAAACGGCTGAACTGATTTGAATGAAATATTGTATGTATATTCCAAGGAGTTAGTAGATGGGCAGAAAAAAATTCGTCCCGGTATTATAATTCCTTAATATGCAAATTAGTACATTATATGTAAAAGTCGTGATGATCATGGTCTCCAGCAAGTACATACATAATGTATATTACTGAATATTTGTAGTCTATCAGATGTATAGTAAGTACATTATTAAATACTATCTTTAATACGTGCAACAAAAACATCGGTACCATTTTATGAAATTTGTGCGAACGGAGGGGTATGAAATTTGGCTCAGTAATTTACGTACAGGTTGCAATCTCGTCTACACTAATTCCAACCGATTTACAAACACATGTATAAATTTAACTATAGGATGATGTTAAAGCTTAGACATGACCACTATTTATTGTACTAAAAGTTCTACAGACTACAGGTAGCTTTAAAAAAGCAGATGAGCAGCAAATCGCAAGTTTTGTGGTCCAATTTCGTTCAGCCGGCGATCTCTAATATGATGCATATTTCTGCGTATAGAGTGCGCCTCCGCCGCTCCTGGACTGGTCGGGGGCTCCGACGCTGATCCTGGCGCTGGTGGCCGTGGTGGTGGCCGCCACTGCGTGCCTCACGCGCGCTGCAGACGGCAAGCGCGGCGTGCGGCTGCCGGGCCCGCCCGCGCTGCCGCTGCTGGGCACCCGGTGGCTGTTCTGGAGTCGCTACAGGATGAATAAGCTGCACGAAGCGTATGAAGGTGAGTTAAGCACTATTAAATAACGTTACATACATATTACGTGTGTGTTAAAATTACCTTCATTCAATTAATTTTTTTTTGTAACATTTGAAGCGGTTTTTACATTAAATGCAAAGATTATAAAACAGAAAACGATATTCAATGTCACACTTCATTGCAACTTATTGTTGAAGTCGTGTTCCTTTAAGTGTCATTCATAGTAAGACATCATTGACCTGTATTGCTGTTCTCGGAGTGAATTCACGTTTACTGCCATGAAAGTCATTTGTTATTAAATATATTAAGTAAGACATAGGTATATTAGGTATTAATTATATATTAGTTTAGTAGATGATTGTAAAAGAAAGAAAAATAAAAATAAATAAATCATTAGTATGTGTATTTCAATACGCTGTAGCAAGACGTCTTTCTTTTATCTCAAAATGTTTCAAATCAGTTTGATAATACGCGATATGTCAAACACTCTTCTATCCCTAAATAAAAAAACGATATAATTTATGGGTTGAAGAAATGAATTCGAAGTCCTTTATAAAAAACTCTTAAAGTTGCTGAACCCTAAAAGCTTGTATCTTTTTAAACATTTTTTACGTAAAGAAATTATACAGTTAAAAAATATAAAATTTTATTACACGTCTCATAATGCAAAGCGATAGGGGAGTGCTCTAAATTACTCAAAATCGAGCGATTTCGTAAACTAAAAATCACTCTATTTCTTTGCTATGCCACTTATTGATAAATATAGACAGTGACAGATGAAAGTCGTGTTTTTACATTTCGGAAGGATATTTATTGTATTTAGTTTAAGAAAACACTGATTTAAAAATTATTTCCTTAGTATATTACAAACTACCTGCACTCTGCGACGCGCCACCTTTATCACTATGGGGTTCAAAGAAAGTTTTTGCATAAGGATTAATTATCATGTTTATAAAAAAACCTTCACAAATAATGCATTATTTTTTAAGGTGACTTTTCTTTAGAACTTTTAAAGGGGAACAATTCTGTCATACATGACTTTTAGCGTAATGACATATAGCCTTCCTCGATATAGACGTCTAACACTGAAATGATTTTCATCATGAAATCATTTTCAAATCGGATCTGTAGTGCCTGAGATTAGCGCTTTCAAACAAATAAACAAACTCTTCAGCTGTGTGTATTGATATATTCATGTTATTGAATTAAATGAAATAAATTATGTAATTTTTTGATAGTACGAGGTGCATTTAGGCATAACTGATTGAAAGTTAAGAATCGGTTATTTATATATATAGGTTTTGAATATTGTGCGCCTTTTAGGAATATAATACGGTTAGCACATCTATAACACGGTATTCTCACAACGCGTTTTCATATTACGCGATTTCAAAACCTTGTATTACACGGGTGATTTGTTACCTTGTATTTCCATATAAATTAAATTATTTATTAGTTACATGTGCATAAGTTTTTTATTTAAAATTTTCTTAGCTTGGTTTTACGCATATTTCGTTCATAGCGTAGTTTTTTCTTAACATTCTATTTAAACTCCCTTTAACGTGAAATGTCAAACGTGAATCACGTACATAACGCGTTATACGAAAATACTCCTACAACGCGTTTTCCTATAACGCTGAACAAATCTACCGTGTTATATGGGGGTCACTGTACTCTTAACCTTACCGTCTAGTTTCAGTAGTCGTCCTAAGAGCCTCCTCAGCCCTGTCTAGCCATTGCCCAATTTCCTTTTGTCCACTCTCCAAAGACTCGTGCTGTACCAGTAACTGCCTGTACTGGTGTAACTTCACGGGCACGGTCGCCCTCACTCTGACGAGGGCCTCCTTTTGTTCCTTCAGTTTCTTCATATTGCCTTCCACCTCATCGCGTGGCAGCTCCGCGATGGCGGTTTGGAAGGTTCTAGAAGAAAAAATATGCAATTACGCTCTATCTACATATTAATGTTTTGTGTGATTTAAACATCACAACCGTGCGATTTCGTTTAAAAGAATATATCTAGGACTGTTTACAGAATGCCTAATTTATGAGAAATTTGTTGTACCTGCTGATGGATTTGAACAGTTCCTCGTGCTGTTCTATCTCGGAGTTCAGCTGTAGCAGCTGGTCGATGTAAGCTTGGATATCTGCGGTGGTTGCGCGCGGTTGCTTGGACAGCAAGTTCTCAGCTCCAATAAGCCAGGAGTCCAAATTTTGAATGCCCTGGGACAATTCCCGACGTCTACGGATAGCGTCTCCACCCCGTACGTAACTAAAATGACGAAATTTTAACATATGTTATATAAAGTAAAATAATTTTATTCCGACATTACAAACGGATACTACTAAGTTGTTTTTATGTTTTGATTTAAAATCTTATACGTCATGATTTTTATTTAATTGATGTGTAAAACTTACCGTTCGGCTTCTTCCCAAATACGCTCCCAACGCTCGGTAATTTCTATATATTTCCTTTTGATCTCTGACGTTATTTCTTCCGAGCATGTCGCGGCCAAAAATCCGGCCGCATCGCCCAGTAGTTGGTGCTTTTCCTTCCAAACTGTCAAGTCCTGGAAGAATTCCAGCCGCTCATCTTCCGAAACTCTCAGCATGTGCTGAGCCTTGTCCAACCAGTTACTAAACTGGTCCGCCAAAGTCGTCCATCTTTCCCAATGCAAAATAACTTCCTCCAGCACGCTTCGTGCGCATCTAACATCCGACGAAACACGTCTCCAATTTTCGGCAACTTCTCTTAAGAATGCATCGATCTCTTTCGCCTCAGTCCTGTCCACTTCGCATACTCTCTTGTACTCCTCCGCCACTTGTTTAATATCGACGTAGGCTCTGTCAAACTCCTGGAATATTTTATTCTTCGTAACGAAATTATCGTAATCTTCTAGTAAAGCACGAACGTGGTCGACGCGGCCGTACTTCCCGGTCCACGCCGCTAGCTTCATTTTCGTCAATTCAGTGAATGCCACGATGCAGCATTTGTGTTCTAGATACTTTAATCTGGCCTTTCTCTGCGGGGCTCTGCGAACTACTGTTTGCAAGCGATCTTTCATGTCCTGCAATCTCTCTGGCGGAATGCGGGAAGCGTCGGGAGATACGAGAGCCGATTCGAATCTCTCGATGACTTCCGGCAGGTCGGCAAAGAATTGACTGTGCTCTTCGAGCTTCTCGCTGATGATGGCGGCGGTTCTGTCGTCCAAGGCGGTCGGTATTTCGTCGAAATACAGCAGGTACTCCGCCCTCGCCAGCCACTCGCCCACGATGCGGAAGTCTCCAGGTAAGTCGGAGTCTAGGAGCCAAAGCCATCTTCTATGTAGTCTCTCCAATTCTATCCATAGAGAGACGAGTTCTCGCCAGGATTTCGGTGTGATGGCAACGAGGCTCTGTGTGTACATGAGTTTTTCTAGTTTCTGATAAATCGGTTCTCTGGCGAGGCGTTCGTTTTCGGCGCGCACGTAATCTTCGTAGTTTCTCGAGAGCGTCCTCGTGTCATACTGCCGCTGGATGGTGGTGACACGCTCTGTGAGCCACATCCTCAGTGATTCATATTCCTCTTGCACCGCTGCGACGGCATCGGGACCTGTTGTCTGTAAAAAACGACATAAACTTATAGACTTATTCTACTTTATATTTTCTTTGAGTGGCCCGTTGGCGCAGTGGCAGTGATCCTGCCTTCTGCTCTGGGGTCTTGGGTTCGATTCCCGCCTCGAGTCCGGGTGTATTAACCATATGTATGTATGTATATATTTACAAAAAATATATATTTGTGTATAACAGGCGGCTGTTACCTTAAAACACGGCCCCCAGTCACCGGCAGCCCCATTAGCCCGAATTATGGTAGCGGGTTCGGTAACGGTGGGGCAGGGGGTGCTAAGAATCTCCGGCTCCGGATATCCAGCTGCCAACAACGACGACTGTACCTGGCAACATATAACACACGAACTTTGAAGACCGACGAGAAGATTCTTGAGTTGGAAGAGGAATTGGACAAGATTCGCTGGAATATTGTGGGATTGTCTGAAGTCCGAAGAGAGGGGGAGGACACGATAATCCTAAAGTCCGGCAACTTGTTTTACTACCGGGAGGGCGACCATCTGTCCCAAGGGGGTGTTGGGTTTATCGTCCACAAGTCTCTCATAAACAACCTAGTAAAAATCGAAAGCGTGTCGACCAGAGTAATATACCTCATACTCAGACTATCCAAGAGATATTCATTGAAGGTCGTACAGGTATATGCACCAACTTCGGCATACTCAGATGAAGAAGCGGAGGTCATGTATGAGGATATAAGTAAAGCCATACATACTTCCCAAACACATTTTGCGGTTGTTATGGGGGATTTTAACGCAAAACTAGGCAAACGGAATGGCGACGAGCAGAAAGTGGGTCAATTTGGTTTTGGGCTACGGAACCCTAGGGGTCAAATGTTGGCTGACTTCTTGGAAAGAGAGGGACTCTTTATGATGAACTCCTTTTTCAGGAAGCAGCCACAACGCAAGTGGACCTGGATGAGCCCTGATGGTTCCACCAAAAACGAAATAGACTTCATCCTATCAACTCAGCGAGCTATATTTAATGACGTCTCAGTGATCAGTAGGTTTAAGACTGGGAGCGATCACCGGATGGTAAGAGGCACATTAAACCTTAACATTAAGTTCGAAAGAGCGCGCTTGATGAAGGCTATTCTCCGACCATCACATACGCATATTCAAAACCCCGAAAGCTTTCAGCTCGAACTGTACAATCGCTTCCAGTGCCTAGACGCTTGCGCCTCTGTGGACGATACATACAACAGGTTTGTACAGACTGTCCAGGTGGTAGGCTCAAAGTTCTATAAGAGCCGCCCCAAAGACCGAACTCAAACTCTCTCAAATCATACTAACGAATTACTTCAAGAGCGGCGTGAGATGAGATTACAATCGGTTACTGATACCGAATCTTATAGACGACTTAATAGGCAGATTTCTAAGTCCTTAAGGCGAGACCTACGTGTTTCCAACTCGAAACGTATCAAAGAAACTATTGAGCAAAACAAAGGCTCAAAGGTATTCGCCAGAAATCTGTCTATCGGTCGAGGTCGCCTATCAAAACTCAAAACCGAGACAGGTACCACTATTTCATCCATGCCAGAGATCATGAGAGAAGTTGAGAGGTTTTACGGGCAGCTATACAATTCGTCACAAAAACCTGTTGTAAACTTAGTTAAAGACCCTAGGGCTAAATTAACCCGACATTATACCGAAGATATCCCGGACGTCAGCCTATACGAGATTAGTAATGCTCTGAAGCAACTTAAGAACAACAAGGCAGCGGGTAACGACGGAATTACAACGGAGCTTTTGAAAGCGGGTGGAAAACCGGTACTCAAAGTCCTTCAGAGGCTCTTTAATTCCGTCATACTCGAGGGTACCGTGCCTGAAGCATGGAGCGAGAGTGTGGTGGTTCTGTTCTTCAAAAAAGGCGATAATACTTTGTTGAAGAACTATAGACCCATCGCTCTTTTGAGCCATGTGTACAAGCTGTTTTCAAGAGTTATTACGAATCGTCTCGCGAATAGGTTTGACGACTTCCAACCTCCCGAACAAGCCGGTTTCCGAAAAGGCTACAGCACCATAGACCACATATTTACGCTGCGGCAGATTATACAGAAGACCAATGAGTATAATCGGCCACTATGCTTAGCGTTTGTGGACTATGAGAAAGCCTTCGATTCAATCGAGACTTGGGCAGTACTGCAATCTCTCCAGCGATGCCGAATTGACCACCGCTATATCGAAGTGTTGAGGTGTTTATACAACAAAGCCACCATGTCAATCCGACTACAGGACCAGAGTTCAAAACCGATCCAACTGCAGAAAGGAGTGAGACAGGGAGATGTCATATCTCCGAAACTGTTCACCGCTGCATTGGAAGATGTCTTTAAACTTCTGGACTGGAAAGGCTTTGGCATTAATATCAATGGCGATTATATCACCCACCTTCGATTTGCCGATGACATCGTGATCATGGCAGAGACGCTGGAAGAACTTAGTACAATGCTCAGGGATCTCAACAGAGTTTCACAACAGGTGGGTCTGAAGATGAACATGGACAAAACGAAAGTTATGTACAATGTTCATGTCAGACCTTCACCTGTGGCAGTTGAAAGCTCTACTCTCGAAGTTGTGGACGAATACGTTTATTTGGGTCAGTACATACAACTAGGAAAGTTCAACTTCGAGAAAGAGGTCAACAGAAGAATCCAACTCGGATGGGCGGCGTTCGGGAAACTAAGGGAAATTTTCTCGTCCTCAATACCTCAAACACTTAAGACCAAAGTCTTTGATCAGTGTGTGTTGCCAGTTTTGACTTACGGTACCGAGACTCGTGGGGAAATTCCATAATAGCTGTTTTATGTTACACTTTCGCTATCTTTTTAATCTTTTTAGAGGTCTTTAGTCTACTAGAAAAACCTTTTATGAATAGTTAGTAAAACAAAAGTTTTCTGTTTTTTGCATTATCTATGAAGTCATTAAGAGGGTCTTTTAGGGGCAGACACTTAAAGATAGATACGCGTTGTGTTTATTAACTTGTGAGAGTTCTTATTTTGTGTGTAATCCATATTTGTTTTGTAAAGTTAAAGTAGCCTATTTTTATTCTCATATCAGTTAGAATTCCGTCAAAATCGGTCAAACCGTTCTGACAATTACCCATGACAAAAAAGCAGACAAACCAACAGACGGACAGACAAAAACTGTTTATTATCAAAGTTATCGCATATAAGTAAAACGATTTTGTTTCAACTTTACAAACAGATAGACAGTTCAGTTTTATGTATTTGTGTATATAACCATCGGCCCATACATGAAAAATTTCTCACGCAACTTTCATTGTTTGTGTAAACACTTTGAACACAATATAGAAAGCGATCATAACTTTCATTTCGCACTTAAAATTACTCAGATGACAAAATTAAGAGCTTTCTCTTTTCATAAATATTTGTAAATAAAGCTAGAAGTTTTGGATGTTCAAAATATCAAAAAATTCTTTACATTAGATGATAGCACATGTCCGGCCTATGACACTTCTTTGTGGATGTTGCATAAGGGGACTAAGAATCTTCATGTATCGAGCATCCACATACTTATAAATAATATTTTGCTCGCAATAAAAAATGTTATTTTAAGATTTCCAAAGATCAACTTTCAAAGGAATATGAAAATTTACTTAACTTATAACATAGGAACATCCAAATATGGGGCAGTATTTATGCTCACCTTTGTTTTCTATGAATTCTTTTTGTTAATAAACATTTTTGAGGCTCAGATTACCTGAAACAAACAGACAGGCAATTTTTTCACAAGGACTTTATTTCAACTATACAAATAGTCACTTCAATTTTATTTTTTGTATAGATTATAATACCGGAGCCAGACATAGCTCAAAGTGTTTGTACATTTTTGTCTTGAAGACTATATCGTTCTACAAAACTTTGCGCAGCTACACATAATCCCCTGCCACACTACACGATCATTAAAATGAAGCTATGTCTGACTCCGGCGTAATGCAGTTATGAGTTACCTGCTGCATTGTGCCCTTCGGACCGGTTACCAGTAGCAACTTGTAACTTAGTTACGTAATTATCTGTTACACGAAACCAAACATGCGAACATATTACGGTAACACTCGGCTTCATTCACAGACAACATGCTGTAACTTTTTCTGTATCTAGTTCGTATAGAAAATGATTAATATAATTTAATGTTTCATTGTAAGTCGTCTCTATTAGAAGTTTTTAGGTATTTTTTTTTTCTTATATTAAATTTATATTCGATTATATATATTTTTAATACAAGAATATTAAAAATGTATAAAACTTGTCATTTTCGGGGCGGCAGCGGGGCAAGGATTCAAGCAAATGATGGTCAGGGCTCCAAATTGAGAAGTTATCTCACTATACTACAAATTAGCTGCATTAAGAGGCTATTCCTCCTGTAAAGCCTTTAATATATGTATGTATAAATCTCGAAAGCTAATTTAAATTTTATTCGTTTCATTACCCTTATTTCAGAAAAAGGTGTGTAAAGAAATGTTGAATGATTACTTAAAAATACAGATTTGCTCGATACAATGCAGATTTGTTCGATACTCAAATAGATGGCGCTGGTACTCGGCCTTTTTTGTCATGTAAATCTATTATTTCATAAGACATACAGCCAATGTCAAGTTGTATGGAAATGACATAAATCAGACGGGTTATTTGGAAAACGAATAGGCACAGTTTGGTCTAGACAACGTCTGTCACGTCCGCTAGTCTTTTCATAAAAATAAAGTTATAAATTTGTCTCTAGAAGATTCAAAGACGTTAAACAAGAATTTTGGTTGTCTGCGAGAGTGGATTGCGTTCGTATTGTGATTCTCTCTCACGACATGGGCCGGTTGTGAAACTGGTGTACTGTGTCTTCGTTTGTCGTACCCTCAGCAAGTCGTGATGACAGAGAAAGTGACGCAACTCGACACAGGCTAAAAAAATGACTCACAGACAGATCTTTATTTTTCTAAATATAACGCTAAGACCACTTTACACATGCCTAACATCCAGGCTCCGCCTAGAAGTAGGTTGAAACCTTAATGGGTATGACCAGAATTTTTTTTTTTTTTTTTTTATTTATTTATTCTAAACGTCATATTCTTTTCTTCTAAAAGAACACTAGGAATGTTTTATAAATTCTGCAAATCTTACAGATTTGTCTTCCTTGCTTTATCCCGGTTAAATACCAGGGTCTGCTTACATAGCAGAGGATGTGGCTTTGGGGCGAGTTAAAATAAGCGATTGCCATCCTCGGAACCCCCACAATTTCTATAACCTTACGATTAATATCACAAAGTGACATTAATCGGGTCTCACTGTTTTACGTGCCATCCGAAACACGGAGGAGGTCGGATATCAAATATAAAACAGTTTGATTACAATCCACAAACTTTGTTGTCTATGAAGTAAATTTCAACTGTCAAATCAGTTTAAAAACTAACCGTCAGTCATTTTAAATTTTAAAATAAACGAAGAAGTCTGCAATGAAATTCGTTTCTCAAGGATTTTAAAAGTTTTGTCTGTATTCAAGGCTTTAGTGTCCCAGACTTATCTTCTGAAGTGTAGCCTGTAAGTAGATGTTCATATTGGTCATAGAAAGGAACAAGATATATATTTTGTAGTACATTCCAATACGATTACATGTTTATCTTAGAATTATACTAATACATTTATAGGATATAATCTAACTATTATTGTTATCGATAGGGCATATGTTTGGCAAAATAAATCGAGAAAACATATCAGTAATGAATTGTTATATATTCGTATTTTGGTAGTTCAGTAATTCATGGACGTTGGTAGATTTTAAGGCAAATCGCCAGCCCGTTTGCCCATAGGTGTATAGAAAAGATACTGCTCAGAAGGGAAATGCTCAAAGCTTTAGTTCATAAGCGATTTATTTAAAGTTTAGCACTTAGTCCATTCTAAATAATTTATGTAATCAAAAAAAAATTAGTCGGCATGAATTTCTCAACATAAAATGTATTGTTAGCTTTCCATATAAAGATGATATATTTCTTTCCAGAACTTACTGATCAATATGGCATCAATGGAGGATCGGATCATCAAATTGAGAGAGGAGCGTATTGCAAGAGAAAAAGCAAGAATTGAAAAGGTAAAATATTTATGTTGATAGCAGAGTGATTATGATGTTTACATTTTTTTTTAAATTGTGAAAAATCCACAAGTCATATATTGTATAGACAGAAATATATTATTCCTTACAATAGAAATATTAATATCTATAGATGTTATTTTTCAAGATGCTACATTTACCATAAAGTGAATACAAAAAAAGTGATGATAATATTCATTACAATAAAAATCTGTATTAAACCAGTTGGTAAATTAAATGCTTAGAAACTTTTACTTGCATTTATTTATTTGGTAAATTATGAACTTTTTGTTACAGTTGCGTGAACTAAATTTAAAGAAGTATAGTAAAAATGACTCTCTGCTTTCAAAATCTTGTACTTCAAGCATATCTAATCCATCTAAGTCAAAATCTGAAAGTGCACCACAAGCTCCTGCCAAATTGGATTGTAATATTGGCCGCCATAAAAATAATAATATAAATGTTATTAAAAGACCTTTCACTGTCCCAGCAACTAAATCTCAAAAAGAAACTAACACTAACAAAACTATGACCAATCAAAATAATAGTACAAAAACAATAAATACACAGAAGACATCTAAAACTGAAACTATCCCTTCAAAGTTGTCTAATAATGATAATATTAGGGATATTCAACCTAAACTGGACGCAATAGCAGTTGTTACTGATGCTAGCAAAAAAAATAACACTGAATCCAATGATGTGGAGATTGGGAAATCTCTGCTAGAAATTACTACAAAGGCTCAAAATCACATAAAAAAGAACATAACCAAATTTTCAACATCAGCACATAATATAAAATCAAAGAGTGAAAGTGGAAACAACATTTTAAACAAAAATAATCTTGCATCACAGTATAGTCTAGTTCCACTTGCATCAAAGGATAATAAAAACACTAAAGTTACAAATAGAAGAAAGACATTGCATCCAAATCACAACACAAAGTCTAATGAAACAAGAGAATCAGTATTTGATAGACTTTACAAGCCCAAAGTTTTGCCTAAGCAACCTAAGGATGATACATTAAAACTAAAAACTGATCCTAATTTCTTAAAACAAGTAATCAAAAATTCGCAATTGATAACAAATAAAAGGCAAACTACATTTGAACAAAAGTCTTCAATCACTGTAAGAAGATCGATATCTGCCATACATTTTAAAAGAGTACGCAAAAGTGAATTAAGTAATTGTGTACACAAATGGGCATCAATAGGTGATAACATTGGCATAGAACATTTGGAGGACATTGATGAAGATGCTTGCATTAAAGATGAAAAGGTTATTTCTGCTATAAAAAGTGAAAGAAAGAAAGTAAAATTTCAGACACCTCTTCCTTCTAATTTCAATACACCAAAACCAGACGAAATGCAATCGAAATTGCAGCAATGGTTGCAGAAACATGGCAAATCCTTAGATAGTTATCACCATTTGCAATGTTTTGGAATTAATCACCTCTCTAGAGACATTAGGCCTTTGCATTTGGATACACCACAATATGATGATGGTGATGAAAATAAAGAAAATATAGCATTGGAAAGTGATAGTGATAATGACTCATATTTGGAAAATAATAATCATAAAAGCGGCTTTGAGTCTGAAAATAAAATTACATTTTCTGCACAAAACTGGAGGAGGGCGAGCAATATTACTGATACTAGCGATTATAACGAAAGCTACAACACAACATTGACATCTGGAGAAGTGCATCATATTGATGAATTACTATTGGGCGCTTTGAACGATTTAACAGAATTGTTACAAGAAGTGAGTAAAAAAATTATTGTTTTGACTTTCC
>JANCMC010041845.1:1671339-1788144 GCA_024363005.1 Charaxes varanes
AAAAATATTATCATACCTATTACCATGCCCAGTATTAATCATAAATTACCAATTACAGATGTGTCAAAATATTATATGAAATAATTGTAAGGTGCCCTTGGTGTCTCTGGGGAATTATTTCCAAAATCATTCAAATAAGTGAGAGTATCAAATATTATTTTAATTAAAAATCACTAGTAGTTAAAACACATGACCTTCATATTAAATTAATAACACACCTACAATACAACTCAACAACAAAAATCGCATAATTATTCAACTTTTTTGACTGTTTATAAAAGTGATAAAAAATATATATCCTGTGTTGAGTTTTAGTAACAGCTCAATATCCCTAGTCTTTTTATTTTAGTACATAGCCAACAACCACATCATTAATTTAATCATTTAGTGTAGAATTTATTGGGTAGGGAATAATTAAACGCAATAATTTATTTTATTGAAAAACATATTACTTACATTTTTTTAATAATCAACTTATAAAAGTGATTTATTTATTTATTCTAGAATTGATATTTTAATAGTAGATTGTTTTTGTACCAAGTGCAAAGTCAGTTAATGCACGAGTAGTTATATTGGTTTTTATTTATTTTCAGCCATTATTTTTTTGATCCGATTCATATATTTAATATGAAACTTAGCGTATTACATGAAACCTCTTAGGTAAATTTCTATTAATATATAAAACTATGCAACAATGCAATTTCGTACAACATTTCCACGCTGTTTTGTTTCTAAGAAGAAAATAAGTCCTTTGTGAATGGTTTGTTATGATTAATGATAACATATTACTGCATAAGTTGATACCCATAATGAGGCTCACATAGCATAATATGAAGAAGAATTTCTTAGCCTTCCATGATTTCACCAGGCAGTTACCAGGTACTGTTGCATTGCAGAGGACAAAACCAAAATAGGCGTAAGGTTAAGAGATCGCTTTAAAGTACACACTAATGCTCGCATCTACTGCTAATGTTATCTGTCCTGCCGGGCCAAATATAGTATAATTCTACTAGCGCGGCTTTACGTAAATAGAGAACTTTGTGATCATATAATTTGAGGTGTAATTTATTTATTTTTTCTATCATCAGACGTCAATCACTGGAAACTCCCAAGTATACAGTGACACCGGTTCGTCGCAGCAACCGACTTAGTAGAATCCACACACCAGCCCACATATGCACCTCTATACACCAAGCTGAAAAGCTTGGGGCAGAGTTTAAACCCAATAAAGCTTTACCTGAAAGTCCCTGAAAGAATGTAAATGATTTATAATTCATAATTTTGAATAAGTTTTTTTTACCCTGTAAAATAAAATGTTAACCTATAATTATTAATGAACTATATAATGACTGCCAACATTTACGTGACATGTTAAAATAAAAATAAGAACTCAGTCATGATGACAAAAATATTATATATTTGATTAATACACAAATAGTAATTGGTCCCTTCTTGATATTCCTTTCTATAGAGACATATTTAAGATGTCATTTATTTTTTTGGTTATATCTCATTTTCATTGTGTCTGTAATCACTATGCTATACCATTATTTTGAATACAGATGTCACTCTTATCTATATTTCCTTTATATTATCTGTAAATTAATACTATTGAAATGAAAATTAAAAAATTAAGGATTTTGCCAAAGAAATATGGTGGTGAAAATATTTTGTTTTAGCTATGTTGGTGCAGTAAAAATTTATGAAAATAACAGTAGATTTTAGTTTAACATTATATACCTGGAAAGACACCTTAGTGAACTCTTTTTCATTATACATGAACTTTTACAACCAATACTTTACTATCATGATGCAAAATAGTTTCATACAGAGGCTAGTCTTAATAAATAAGTATTTTTGTAATATTTTTTGTACTCTGGCCATTTTTCGGTATATAATTATTTTTTCTACTTGTGTCTTAAATCCTCACAATCGCTTTACAATTTAAAAATGTTATTGCATATTGTTCTGTACTTTATTTAACTCAACAGTATGATGGACTGAAGTATGGAATTATGGGATCTTAAATATGTTTAGGTTATTTTCACATCTACTACTAAATAAAACCTTGCTTGAGGGTGAATTGAGAGTAATAGGTTATACATTTTTAATCTTTTTTTGAAGTAATGCTTCCATTTTTATAATTTTTAAAATCTTTTCTTTGTTTTAATTGTTATACCATTGAAAATATTAATTAAGTGGAGGAAAAATATTAACTACACTTATTACTGTTTCACAAAACCTCTAAACTCTACATTGCTATTAGCTTTCCCTTGACTTCAGTTCACCTTACTTCTGATGTTTTCACATGTTAATATGTTTCTATTGTATGAATGGGATTTTAGTTGTTAATACATTTGGTGCAATGATATATTTAACTTGTGATAGTGGTCAAAGGAAAAGCAATAAAACATTCCTAAACATCAAAAAAGTGGGTATAGTCTTATATAGTAGTCTAATTGTATACCATAAGTTATTCCAGAGTCATGTTTTTGCCCATTAATCTGATTTTGTTTCAAAACATTGAATGTTAATTAGATTGTTCATCCGCCTTTGTCATGTAGGTATGAAATTTAAATTGTTTATTTGAACATTTTTTTATTTATTATTTTGTAATATAGATTGAATTGACGAAGATATTGCAGCTGAGCTGACATTGATTTCGTCAAATTTAAATTTGGCGCGATAGAAATATACATTGACGTTTTGATCGTGTTGACAGCTTTTTTCATTTATGCTACTATTTTCAACATTTGTTGATAAACATAAAACGAAAGTATCTGTTATATTAGTGACAAAACAGATTTGTTTGCAACAATGATTTTCTTAATTAACCTATCATGTTCTTAATTGCCTTTTAATTATTTTATTTATCTACACTCAAACGTATTGCAAACTTGTGCAACATTGTAACATTTAATGTTATATCTTTTTACTTTAAAGGTTTCTTAAATATAATAATGCTTATAAATATATTAAGTGTGTTTTTTTTTACAACGTCCATCTCATGTAATGTCTCGAAAAAAATCCAGACAATAATAAGAGATCTTCAGGCTGAAACGGAAGATCTTGCTTACGAAAAGCGAAAACTTTAGGTACCTTTTGAGGAAAATTGCGCGGACGGAAGAGTATGAAATTTGGCACATATGTATGTATATAGAGGAAAGTGTGCAAATGCTAATATTTTTTTATAATATGCATTATTAATATATTAAATTATAAAAATAAAACCACACGCTCACTAGTGCAGAACGATTTACACACATATGTATTGGATGATGTCGAAACGTAATCGTGACAGCGGTATATTATATTAATTGTCATATTGTATTTTTCTGTGAATAGAACAATGTATTTCATTGTACGCAATAAGGTTTGTGAGTGAATTTCGACCAGCCAGCGATCTATAGTAAAATTAATTATACACAACTGAACTTTATAAATTTTTATATATAACGCAAAAAGTCACCTTGTAGGTAATTTCGAAGA
Organism: Charaxes varanes; assembly: GCA_024363005.1. Classification (NCBI taxonomy): domain Eukaryota; kingdom Metazoa; phylum Arthropoda; class Insecta; order Lepidoptera; family Nymphalidae; genus Charaxes; species Charaxes varanes. The sequence continues at coordinate 1,674,829 of JANCMC010041845.1, forward strand.
CCAAGGGACTTACAATGATGACTTTAGGTTGTTTTATAGTAAGGAGACTGTCATTCGATGATCCGCCAAGAAAAGATTTTTCGATAGGACCAGATTCGGAAGATCGAAGAGATCTCGCAGTTTTACCTGGAAGAATTCGCGGGAAAATACCATTGTCCATAATTAAATACACGTCCGTAGAGTGCGTACAGTCTAAAAATGCACACTCCTCCAAACTATTCACCTCTACATGCAAAATAGCGTTTAGACGCAGCCACGCAAGCTCGTCAATATCATTGGCTTAAAGCGTGTGATTAAGTTTTACTTTACAACAAAAGCGCTGCACAATTACAAGCAAGAGTCGCAATTAATTAGTGGAGGGGCTTGCATTTTTAGACTGAAGCATCTATAACTAGATACTACATTATTGCATGGAAATAGATATAAACGTGTTATAGTGCGCAATGGACTTTTTTTTCTATATATGCGGAATGGGCAAGGAATGTATGTTATAAGGTATCTGTGGTATGAATGTTATCATTCTTGACATAGCATAACATAGCTCCTATGTTACTTTAATGGGATCTACTTTCAAATATAGTAATGTTTCATTGACTTATACGCTCGCAATTTTTGTTATGACGTAATCAATGTTCGTGATTGTAATCTTAACTAGTTATTACAAATAAATAAGTGCAGTGGTTATTTAGTCTGTTTGTTACTTGAACCTCGATATAACGAAACTCAAAGGACTTAATTATTCGTTATACATGGTAATTTGTTATAATGAGGTTTGTTTTATAACAAACCTCATTATACCAAATTGTCGTCTGTCGTCTGTCGTTGTGTAGTCCAATCTTACCTCCTTATGGAGGTTAGATTGGACTACGATGCATTTTAATAAGGTGAACGTGTCTAAAACCCACCAAAATATTAATGCCTATTGTACAATTAAGTGGGAATTATTGATATGATATGTTATGTAAAGATAATAGGCTGAAAAATTTGTTAAATTGCTGTAAGTTAATGCTTTATATCTAAATTGTGCGTTGGTTATAAAAATAATTTGATAAATTTATTCTTAATGTAAGGTATATTTTGCATTAGCTTTTATGGACCGTTCTCCCTAGAACTGAGTTTGAAAAAATCGTTAAATCAAGAAATTCGTTATATTGAGGCTCGTTAAATAACGGTTACACTGTATTTTGTATACACGATTTTAACAATACAGAAAAATACATTAAGAAAGCAGGATGAAACGTGTCCTTTATATATAAATATATCGCAAGAGAATCCGAGTGCCGTACTTAGTTTGCAATAATATTATAAATTAGAAAGTAAACTTATTTGCATTTAGATTTCGGTACATACGAGTTTTATGAAAAAAAAAGACAATAATCTAGTATAATACAATATGTAAAACACAAGTACAAAATTTTTTAAAAATAATATTTGAAATGATATAGCAAACAACTTTTTGAACGGAATAACAATAAAATTGCTTAGCGTAGGTATGAAAGCAGCAAGGAAGAATTTGAAAAAGGAGCAATTTATATTATTTTTATCTTTTTTTGACACTATCATCCCTCCCTGTTTGTCGTGCTCGAGACAGGGGCGGATCGAGGGTCATTTGGGCCCCTTCTGGCTCCCTCAAGATATGGGGCTGAAGGGCATTAAAAACGAGTTTTAGTCGCCTACAAAACGTTTACAAACAAAAACTTTATGTTATATAATGCAGACGTTTACTTAAGTAACTGAATACGTTATTTTGAGATTTTTTTTAAAAAAAGTTATTATGTTTTTAAATAGAATATATGTACGAATATATCTAATTAATAAAAACACCTTTCTTTGCAATAAATAACAAGGACTATTGATGAAGCGATTTCCTATGATATGCATATTAAAATTAAATATATACAGAACTATATGACACACGAACATCTCTTCCGATGGTAGACAACTTAATGCCTGTGTTGTAGGTAATAGACGCCTGTTATGCTCCATTTTTTTATAGAAATATATAAATACATACATATAGATTTGAGACGGAAATCGATATCACAACCTCGGGAGCGGAAGGCAGGGTCACTGGGCGCCAACGGACCAGTCAAGTCAATATTGTTTCGCTTATATGTTTTGTTTATTTACTAGCTGCCCGGATATTTTTTCTATTTATATATAATTATGAAAATTTTCTTTAAGAAAACATTATTATAAATATGATCACAAAATGTTATTCATCGAGCAGAAAAAAACTAAATTAATTAAGGCAAATTCGCGAATAAAAACTAGAGAATATGGGTGTTAAGTTTACGTATAATCATCTTAGTAAACTCTAATTCGAAGTAAAACGTGCTTTGAGGGACAACCAGGGCCGGCACTACCACAGAGCGAATGGAGTGGCCGCTCCAAGCGCCGACTTCCGAGGGGCGCCTCAGCTAGGGGCCGACTAATATGTGATTTTTTTTTATAAGCCTGCCCCCCTTACTTGCCGTATTTATATATTAAAATATATAAACAGGGCAAGTAAGGGGGGCGCCATAATTGGAACTCGCTCCATCCATGTTAAAACTTACCTCCAGCCGCCACTGTGCACAACCGCAGATCATAGAACAGAGAATGCACTTATATGCTATGGACGTTTTCGGGATGCACTAATTTCATCTAGTTTGAATTCGCAGACATATGCAAAATAATTTAGATTTCTTACTTATGATTGAATATTCCAAAGACATCACCTGATTCTATTAACAAAAAGTCAATTATGTGCATCAAATTACCATTTTGGCACGATGTTTTCTTCATTAAATTAAAGCTAGGAAAACTCAAAACATTGCCAATATCGTCTGCCTGTTTATTTACAATCTATATGATGTCAAGGGCTTCGGTCTGTGACAAAATCCACTGTTATTTTGATACTATTACCTAAGTTTTCATCTTATAGCACAACTATAATAAAAAATATTGCAATGACTGTCGCAAGAGAACTACTTGTAGCTGTATTATTTTATTACGCGTAAAATTTTTAGCGGACTTATTTTACTTAAAAAAAAATTAAAAATATAATTAAAACAATACATGTTTTCTTTTAAATATTCAGGTCATAATGTACAAATAACAAAAGATTAGAATGAAAGGTATGTCCTTCTATTTGAAAATTTTACTTACGCTACTCAACTTTCTATATTAAATATTTAAACAAGGCAAATTGTGATGACTTTCTGTAAAACTGTGAAAGTTCGTATAAAACGAAATAAATACCAATCCAAATTTATATGTATTCTATGCCTTTTTATATTTGAAGAGTTTCATAACCTGATTCTGCGGTAGCAATTATATCGGGAACATCCGATTCATTCATATTACCCTTTTGTTTATTGCCACTGATTGAATGATTGAATTTATCTTCTCCAACACTCTCAATTTCGTTTATATTTTTATTTTGTGCAACACTTTCTTCATCTTTGTTTTCGGAATCACTCTGTGTTTCTATACTTTCAACTGAATTTACATCTGATGTACTTCTTATGTCAACTATATCTTTGGCCGAATCATTGGAGTTTGTCGCATCATCGTCATTTTGACACTCTTCAACCATATCTGACACATTGGATATTTCTTTTAACTTATTTTGATCGTTTTTATCGGAGCATTCCTGTCTATCTAAAAGATGTTCACAATTGACCACATTGACACTTTCTTCGGCTATTTCTAAAGCGTTATTGGTATCTTGGATAGCATTTTCGTTATTGTAAACAATTTTTTCTTCAACACTTCCTCCATCGATTATTGTTTCCGAAATAGATATATTATCGTCTCTTAAATTTATGCATGTATCTTCACTCTCTAAATTTACAGTTTTATTTGGTTCTTCCTCGTCAGATGATGCGAGAAGAAAGTTTTCCTCGACCTCTTCTGTTACATTCTCTAACCTTTCTGGACCTTTCTGTCTATTATTTTCTTCAATGCCTTCCGTTGAATACTCAATTTCAATATGGTCACTTCCAACTCTATCTAAACTAAGTTTATTAAGGGAATTATTGTCGTTATCCGTAAACGTTTCATATATGATACATTCCGATTCAGAGTAGCTGGAATTTTCAATACTTATTACATCACACTGTGAACCTGCACCGTTATCCATTTCACTATCTGATTCTAATGTGTCAGAGATTGCTATAGGACTATCAGAATCGGAGCCTTGTGTTGAAGTATTAGCTCCATTTCCAGAGTGTAATTCTTGTAAAAGTTGCATTTCTTCTATGTCAGATTCAACCTTATCAGTATCACTGTCAACTTTTTCATTAGCACATTTTTGTCCTTCATTTTCAGACTCCATTTTTTTGTCGTCTGTGGTTTTAATTTCAGTAGAAACTTTTTCAATCGCTGACTCAGGATCATTTAAATTTTCTTTGTCCAAATTTGTAACAAGCTCTTTGTCTGGTTCGTTTTCTCTAGAGTCACCCTCTTTCATATCTGTCTTATCATTTCCTTCAGTTAATTTTATCGCACTATTTTCTTTATCTTCTGCTTTACTGTTTTTTTCTTGAAGCAGTCTTTTTAATCTTTCTTTTCTTTTTTGTTTGTTTTCCATCGAATTACTGCCTTCGTCAGCTTCCTCTTCATCTTCACTTTCTATTGGAGATTCTTCGGCTTCTTTATCGCCGATTTCTTCCGCTTCTAGTTTTAACTGGTTTTGTCTATCAACGTATCTGAAATGAAAAAATAAAAATATATATACAAGATACCCGATGTTGTGCCGCTTGTAATCAGTGACATCCTGCGACCCGGATTAGATCTTCAGTCCACCTGGTGGGAGGACGTCCAGTTATTATGTATAGTCTGCATTTAAAGTACTTAAATTCGCCTTTAAACGTCTATAGGTATAATGAAATTTAAAAATAGGATGGAAACTTCTCACACTTAAAAACATGAAACAATAAACAATACTATATTTAAAATGTCGAAGACATGACGCATCAAGTTAACACTTGTCTCAGTGTATGGCAACAAGGACGATACAATTAACTAGTACTTGTTTTGTACTCGTGATCTTACAGTTGGATCACTTGCACCTAAGTAGTCACAGTATGTATAGAATGGATGTTGCTACGCGTAATAAAGAGGTTTATTTTTTTATTACTTATGGTACACAAAACAGGCTACAACTATAAACAAGTGCATATTGCATTATATAAAAATACATAATTCTTAGTTAAAGCCCTACTCCATGTGTACAGATATAGAGCAAAAACAAATTTATAAGCTCTAATATTTAACGTAGAAATTTTAGGGTTTTATACTAATTAAGAAAATGTAATTAACAAAAACTACTAATTACACTCAGAATACGTTTATTTTTAGAGTATGTAATCAATATTGTAAAAAAAAATTCTCATATTGACCCATTGACATGTTCGTATGATAAATTTAAGAAACTAATCTTGTAATCTTTTTAATATAGTATGTATATATATACATCATATATCAATAATTCTTATGTACTGTTTCAATTCAACTTCTCTAACTAATTCTGCTCTTTCTTGTGTGTTGTATTTATCTGTGGAAACTTTACTGGTCTATGTATTAGTTTTATTAGCATTAAATTTATGTAAAACATGTACTGTACGTTTCCCTTAAAAAAAATTAAGGTATGTATTTTCTTTTTGAATTGATCCAAATTACGTTCGAAAATGTCAATACTCTCTGTATTGTTAGCCATTTTATAAAATGCACGGCACATGCGAAAAAGTGGATTATGATAAGAAATATTGTTGGTGAAACAACTCGAGGCAAGAAGTACGTTCTACTACAATTATTTTTTTATCCACATCCAAAATGCTTCCATTAAACGTGAAAGATTTACTCAAATATTTTTTTTTAAAAGAAAAATGGCACAGGTATGGGCGTTTCATCTTTTTGTCGATGAATACTGACGCGACGCTTAAGCGCAACGGTGTTATCACAAGGCTCGCATATTACTCTGTTGACGTTTGATAATAAAATTCATGAATAAAATAAACTTTATTAGCCAACACGCAAAAAATATTACATAATTAATATTATAGTTAAACATTTCAAATGTACGGTATGTCAACGAGAGGGTTGCGGACTTGGCTACCAGCTGTTTTTCAATCCTTATCCAACACCACTGTGCCAACGCAGTATGTAAAGTTATATAGAAAAGAAATTAAAAAACAACAGAAAATATTCAAAATTAACAATAGTAAAGATTTGATTTTAATATACACGAGCTGTAAACAGAATAATTAAAAAATCGTCAAAGAGACAAGCGTTAAATACGCTCAGAGAGTTTTTTTAATAGTATGTAACACTACTTAGATTTAGATTTATTTATTTGGCAAATCAAGCAAGCAAGTGTTTACATAGATCGTATACGTCTTGTACCTTGAACTCTATATGAGTACATACAGTTATATTTTAATAATAATAATTTATTTATTTCAGGTAAAGTACACCCATATAATAATTCAAAATATTTTTCCGATAAAGGCGTGAAAATGTTTATACAAATCAAAAAAACTATTTAAGTCGTATAGGCTCAGAAATTTTGGTAGTTAGTTTCACAGAGATTTTGTGAGCAAAAAACTCCTGTTATACATATAAAACCTATTTTTAGGATAATATTCTAAGCTATTTCTGAACTCCGGTACGAACTCGTTTATGTCCGAACCTGATTCGCCAAAAAAACATTAATATTTGTTTTCTAGTGTAGAACGTTTTTCATTCATTCAATTGTCTGTTTTTATGACTCACTATCCCGAAGTTATATTTATAATTTATTATTTTGTTTAAAATGAGGATAAATATTATTACTGCTCACATTATAATTACGTTTATTAGAATAGATGAATAATTGTACAAATAGCAAAAATTATTGAGCATTACCAAGAAAAACGGTCGCGTTAGACGAAGACGGATGAGTCACGCGTGGATGTGACTGAACTTGTAAATAATCCACTCATCCTTATAGGGAACCGAGTCCTTTGAAATATTGCAATAGTTCGCCCACGCTGTGCGCTAACCTGAATTAAATTATACTATAAGCTTTGACAAAAAGATATTACATGTACTCGTATATAATGCGAAGAGCGTGTCAAGACACGTTTATATAGAAGGGTTCCGTATCTGATACCCTACTAACGTATTTGTTAAATAACTTCAAAGTTGTAGTCGGATTTCGTTCAAAAAAATTTTCCTTATGAGTTTTTAGCATGTTCTATCAACATGGAAAATTTCAAGTCTCTACGTCCTAATACTTTGGAAATGCTAGGGTGGGGGGGAGCCCCTTACGGGCTGACACCTATAATTGTACGCAATCAAATGATATGGCCGTTTATGTTGCATTTCCTATACTAGTACATTCGAAAAGAGTATCAAAACCTATAGGATACATCTCTTTAATCTACAAGCATGCAATTTAGCAAAATCCATATATTTTGAAGTACGAGTATAGGAAATTTTCCAAAAATTTGTAGTTACATCACAAAAAAATGTCAAGTAAAAAGAAATCTTCTGAAAAATATCAACCTTAAAATAGCCAAGTAAAGTATTGCATGATTGTACGGAATCCTTAGTGTGCGAATCTGACTCACACTTGCCCAGTTTATTATATATTTAATGAGAAAATAAGAATGTGTGTACTAGTCATAGTAAGTAAGTGAAAGTGCATACTGCACACACGGTGAAATACAATATTTTGTTTTTACTTAATTGTTGTTTTTTTATTCTATTATTGCAACTAGATCTATCTATCTAAAAGCCTTTAATGTACATAATATAATTTATAAAAACTAATTGTGCTAGATCAATGACATAAATATATCAATGACAGAAATATACCATGGCCAATAAACATTTTGCCATTATAACGACAAAAAGATGTACGCATCTGCACAGTTATAATCTTTGCGGCTTGACAATAGTACCGCGTGAAATTACCGAGTCTTATTTGGGCTTTCATTAGGCTGACGAAATTCACCAAATACGAAAACTAGAAGATGCCGCATTGCAGAATTTTTACGTTACTAAAAGATACTTTAGTAAGATATGCCGATACAGTAGTTCTTGTTTAAATATGATTTCGTAGATTATCGTACTCCCTGGCCCTTAGCGCCGTGAGGGTCCTACCTACGCACGGCTCGTACAATGCATCCACCCATATCTAACAACCCTCGTAGTATACCTTCCAAAATGTATCAACAACAAAATCGACCTTACTGCTTATATTATAAGTCGTATTAAGTGATGTATGGAGGTCGTTGCAACCGTTTCGTCAACAGAAAGCGGCTGCAGCGAATCAAAATCGAGACGAACGTGGAGCAATAAAGCGCAGAATCGGCTGAAGTCGGGTCGCTGTCGGCGGACGCAATGTGCATTCGATTGTAAATAACGTGAATATTGAAAACCAATCTTATGTCTTGTCGCGTTGAATCTAGATCGCTTCGGAAGGTGATTCGGACGCGCACCACGTGTTTACAGAGGGCACTAGTCAGTGCAGATTAGAAATACTGAACGTCCAACTTTACGCACATGTTGTAAAACTTTTATTTGGCGCGCTGAAAGTCGGTTATTGAAAGTTTATTGAACGGCCTGTCGGAGTAGTATTGGGAACGTCGCTGCGATAAAACATTATGGTTAACCATTAACAAACTAAATTAAACTTTAAAATCGATTCCGGTGCTTTCTTTTGCGTTTGCAAGCGGAGAACTCGCATTTAAATACCTACATTGAAATGTACGCAATTTATGGACGAAATCTTACGAAGGATTGCAATCACGAAAATCTTTCTTTGGGTAGCTTTTTTCATTTATGTGTTCTTTAGTTTTACTACAGTTGTATTATGCTATAGTATTGGGAAATGTCAGATTATATTAACATTTCAGCTTACAGGGTTTGCTAGGATTAGTACATATCCAGAGAAAAAATTACAAACATATTTTCACTATGGCAATGGCAAAAAACTTTTATTATAAATACTTTGATAAAACAGATCTTTTTGGAAAGTTTGTTCAAGCAGCATATTTTTTATTCTTTGTACGCAGGATTTTTCAACTGAAAGTAATTAACATAGGATATAATCCTGATGTTCAGTCTTGGATTAATAGACTAAAGGGTTCTCACCCTTTAGTCTATAACTTGCATAAACTCAAATTCATTGATGAAACCATCTTTGTTTGAAGCGGATGCTTTCCCTCCTCTAAAGGAGTGTTATTGTTGGTGTTTTTAAATCACACACACACATAAGATTTTATTATTGTATGAGCACATTATAATGATAAATATTCAACGTATTAACCATATTTTCAGTTACTATATATAGACTTTAGGTTTAAATAAATATATAAGGAATAAAGTTCTCCACATTTTTCCATTTACATTATAATATTAATTTCTTTTACATCATGCTCCATTATACATATTATTGTTTATATAAGATAATGTGTATTATCAGCCTAAAATTTAATTAACTCAACCAATCAATAATACAGATAATTACATTGCATATTAATTCATTACTAAGTTGTTAATGAATATTAATCATTCAATGTGAAATTCAATGACAATATAAGAATTCCTTTGTGTTTTTCATTAAATATATCTTTCATATAGTATAATTATATTTCGTGTACTGTACTGGATATTGTAAATAAGTATATACTTGTCATAAAATTAAAGATTAAGGCAAACTTGTTGAGTAATTACTTATATACACACGTTTTATATTCAAGAGATATATAACTGTGTCTATAATCTCCAAAACATTAATTAAGGTACAATGTGTAATATTGTTCATATGTTAACTTAAAAATTATATATAACGAAAATATTCCCTGGCCAATTTAATGGTCTTGCCAGGTCACTGAAAAGGTCACCTCGGACACCGTATGTAAGTACAAATTATTTTTTGCTTTTTAATTTAATTGGTGTTTCTTCGAAGGCGGTTTAAGTTTCGTTTAAAAATAATTTTGTATTACTCTACAATCTCGGATAGTCTTGTCTATTATACACTTTCTGATAGCAGAAAGAAGCTGTTAAACCAACATGTTCAATAGAGTAGATGATGACATAAAGTTATATTATTTTTTTATATTCTGAGAAAAGTGTAGAACTAATCAGTGTTTTTTTTTTTCATTCATTCAAAGCGTTCTCCTCTCGCATACTCTATAATTTTTAATAGTAAAATATTTTCATAAGTAGAAAGCTTATGCAAATATGAGAACGTACGTAAAGGAATATTTAATTCTATTTGATACTTCAATATGATATATGTAAGCTTGAAAATTGTTTTAAATGAATACGCTTCACGTATACTTAAATTTGTATAATGTTAATTTGCGATGAGATCTAAAATACTTTAACCAGGTCGGTTGAACGCATTGTCCCCACATAACAGGTTACTTGGGGACATTAATTGGGGACAAACCGGCTGTCCCCGCTGGTCACCCCGGAGAGCTTATACAAGGTCTGCATGCCGCATTGTGTTACAGCACCCCACAACTTCTGACCCCCGCCTATTGTATGATCATACTTATAATATCTATTTTTAGTTTGGGAAAAATATTGTGATGTTTTATTCCGATCTATATATGTAAATGTAATATAATAAGTTTTTATAGTGAACATTTTCTTTTACTAGTGAAGAAATTCATACGTCAAATTAAAACTCTTAATTCAATCTGTCACAAGTCATTAGTCATACCAGAGATCGTAGCTGGTTCAAATTCGGCCAACACTCTTTAGATTTGCTCACCATTAGCTCTTTAAAGCTATTTACAAAGCTGTTAGTCTTAGTACAACAATATTTGGAAATTTACTAACATTAAATGTCATACATAATTAACAAAATAAATTGTTTAATTTGTGAATGTTTTTGTGAGTGCGCTTTGACACCATCGTATAGTAAAGTGTATGCATGCATGTGTGTGTAAATCGTTTGGCATTGGTGTGCGTGCGTTTTTATTTTACTAATGTATCAAATAATAATAATTCATATTAAAAAAAATATTAGCTTCCACACACTCTTTATAAATTATAACTGTGCCAAATTACATACTCCTCCGTCCGCGAAATTTTCGTATAATGGTACTGCAAGTTTTCGCTTCACATATGATTATATCATATGTACTAGCTTTGTCCGCCACTTCGTTTGCTTAGAATTAGGTAAAAAAGAAAATAGATTCACATATAGCGTGGTAATGAATAGCCTATAGCCTTCCTCGATACATGGGCTATCTAATAGCGAAAAAACTTTTCAAATCGGACCAGTAGTTCCTGAGATTATAGCGTTCAAGTAAACAAACACACAAACTCTTCGGCTTTATATATTAGTATAGATGTAGACAGGATACTAGTAAGGCTGTAATAGTATATTTTGCAGTACGAAATGTCAGTCTCTTTTAAATTTTTAGACTTGTATTTTGTAGTTAATAGACATTGTTTCCCAGATAGTCTAGCTTTATATATTAGTATATATAACCACAGTTAGTTTAATTTTAAAAAACTTACTCTGTATATAATAATCTTACCTTCATTATTTCGAGAAAACTTAGCGGCAACTTAATGGAGATGGGAAACATAATTAGTGCAAGATTCAAGCAAGCGAGGCGAGGCATGATCTACTAAGTGCAAGTGTTGAAAAGGACCAACAAGGCGTCGTGACACGTCGGGCGCGCCATGATATATACGCCGCAACAGGCGTGATTCACTACAGCACCTGCGTCTTTCCAACAGGCAGGCTAAAACAGCACCTATATGCGGACACTTTAAGTGTCCCTTTCCCCTAAACTCGAACGGATTCTTCTTAAAACCCGCTCGGTTAAAGATCGCTTTCGTGCTAGACTAGACTCGCTTTCAGAGCGTGACACCACAATATTTTAGCACTTCAGAGAAATAACAATGCTCTGCTCTGCGAGAGTATCCACTAACTTGAACAACGCGGGCGATACGTCTCCATCATAACACCACCTTGCACCCGCTGAATTGTGTTTCTCGTGTGAATTTTGTGCTGTTGCTTTGAGACCAATGTTTATGGTAGCTGAATTCTACGACATACATATCTATACCGTATACAGATAAATAAAACCGCAGTGTCTGTTTGTGAGGTTCAAATAAAATTGTCATACTAAATAGAATACATATGACCGTAGAGATAGTACGGTACATATAACAAAATCTATTTTTTTACAACATTTGACCGGCCCGTTGGCGCAGTGGGCAGTGACCCTGCCTTCCGCTCCTGGGATCGTGGGTTCGATTCCCACCTCGAGTCTGGGTGTATTATCTATATGTATGTATTTACATATTTCTAAAAAAAATATTTGTGTATAACAGGCTTCTGTTACCTATAACACAGGCATTAAGTTGTCTATCTTAGGAACAGACGTCCTTGTGTCATATAGTCCTGTATATATTTATTTATTTATATTTATTTTATTTATAAGTAACGATGATGCTTCGGTGTCGAAGCGAAACGTGCGTTGAGGCACATCGGAAAGTCAGTGTAGTGCTGTGCTTTGGTGGTGAATTCGGTGGTGTAGCTTTCGGGTGGCAGCACTACACCGATTTTCCCTCGTATTCATTCGCGGATTAAAGCAAAGTAGTTTAGTTTCTCATGTATGCATTCATTATCAAGATTCAGAAATCATACCTTATTATGAATGCAAATATATTGATTTCTGTTTGTTTCACAGGCTTTCACGTCTGAATTACTTAAACGATCATCATAAGTTGTCCGGGTTACAGAAAAAAACATGAGGAACCTACCATCTAAGAAAATGAAACTGTTGTCTATATACACAAAAATAACTTTCAAACAAACTAAATTAATGAGTGCAAAGTCGTGGGTAAATGCTAGTTATTTATTATTTAATATTTCCAGATCTGAGGCCACGCGTGAAAGTTAATGTCTTAATTAATCCAGATTATAGTGAAGACTAGAGTTTACTTTGGAGTGTGTAAACACTTAGGGGATCTTCCTGCCCTCGGAAACACCTGCGAATTTGCTGAAGTAATTGTATGCAAAGTACATGTAATTCGGGAACCCGCTCCTACACTGCTAGTAGTAACAATTTCGGTCGCATAATTTCGTCGCGACCGTGAATTAATTTAACACAAATAGGTAATTTAAATTAGGAAACAATTTGAACTTTAACGTAAACGGAAATTTATCTTGAAATAATTAATTTTTGTCGTGCAAGTTTTCTTTTGTACACGTAATTTTTAGAACCAGGAGAGGAGGAGGTAATGTGTAAATTTTAACAAGGGACAAAATTCAAGTTATATTCCTGAGTTAAAGACGAAAAACCTTTGTATATATTATGTTTTAATAGAAGATGAGTGTAGTGCTGATCTTTGGTGGTGATGTCATGCTTATAATCACATCTATATTATTTAAATTAACGTGAAAATTGAATTTATAATAATATATGTGTATAGTAGGATGTAATTTAGTAAAGCGCCATCTATTAGCAACCTTAGGAATGTTCAAAGAAATAAGATTGATTACCATCACCATGATGAAGAAGGATATCGTGTATAGGATAAGATCAGATCGGAACTGGTTGAGCAGGGAAGGTAGAACGGGCAGTGAAGGTTAGTGTTCCTGTACACCTTAAAAGGATCCCTCAAGCCAAAACTTGGATCACAAGTCCCAGGTACTGCCCTGATCTTTTTTCCCCTGCAATACGATGGAATCAACACACGCACGGTCAATCTATGGAGTATTGCTATGAAATCCGTCTCTTTCAGATTTCAACTTTTAGCGCTGTCTGAGTAACCAATTTACGGAAAATGACAAACGAACCAAATGCGGAGATGGCTGTCCCAAAAACGAACTTGGATTTTGTATAGGGAACTAGCAGAACAATAAGAAATGAAGAGTGAACGAAAAGAATGAATAAAACATTAAAAACTACTTTAAAATGGCACGGGCATTTAGACTGTAGAGGAAATTGAGTAACTAGAAAAAAAAACGGTACAAACAACTATTATTGAACTATGCCCACTGATGAGTCTTCACCCATCCTGATGTGCTTCTATAGATTTATTATTTGTTATACCGTTAGCATAGTTTTAGAGTAGAATAATACAGAACTTATAATTTACATTTTTTTGCTAACATAACAATTGGTGCTTAATGCAGTGCTGAGTACAGCGCTTAATACTATATTAACATTACTTATATACGACCACATAAGAAGATGTCTTTGGGATATCCAGCAAATGGAATGCACAATATCTCTCTAAGGTATAAGGATCTCAATATAATCATCTACGAATTATGGAGATCATGGAAGAAATAAAAACTTGTGGAAATCTTTAAGATCATTTGTATAATAGACAATGCTGATCGACGAAGAGGAATAATGAAGATACAAACATGCTTTATAGAATCTAAACAGCTCGACGGTACAAGCTAAAACTTATTTCTAATATTCTTACAAAAAAGGTTTTTCAAACACAAATTGATATCGGCTTTAAATGGGTTAGAGGCAAGAAAGCGCCGGATATTACAAATTCACAGTAGACTTCAAAATTGTTGATCCATCCGTCTCTCTTAATAATGGAGGGCAATGACAGTGGCGTTGAGTTATGCACAGCCTGTCCTAATGTTGAATTAGTTTTGAAGCGATTTGTGATTGCTCATCCGTGAAAATACGCGTCATAAAATTACATCCGTTCACATTTGGTAGATAAACTTCCATAACATGAGACAAATTTCTTAGCATTTCATGGATTCACCGTGCGGGTGCCGGGTCCATCGCGTTGCAGAGGAAGGAACCATAGCCGTGCCCGGGACTTGTGACCCAGGTGCAGGTTTAATAGTGCGCTCTTTATAGCGACATTTTATATACATAAATTCCGAAAAATAAAAGTTCAAAAACCGCCTGACAGAAACCTTTGGCTGGAGGTGGTTAATAGCTGGTAGACATCCGCTAACAACAGACTTTTAGATAGGGCTATAATAAGGAACACGAAGTTGTGAGTTATAGCTTGTTTGTGTACATAATGAACGGTACATCTCAGAAGTAAAGCTGCATTTAAGTATAGTTTATTTGGCTCAAAGAGCTCTGTTGCACTGTTATCGTACTAACTTCTAGTACATATTTAACGTTTAGATAGGAATAAGGGAATATTAAAAATAATTCGCTTTGACAACATAAGGATTATATATTCCTTTTGATACACGTTCTACAAATTATATTGAACTAGGGGACCCGACAGAGGTTGTTCCGATTGCAGCGCCATCTGCCGGGCAGATTTGTGAATCTAAACCATCAAAAAATTCATTCAAATCGGTCCAGACGCTTCGGAGGTCAATAACATACACACGTACAGTAAAATTACATATGTAGATAAAGATATTGTTCTATTCTACAATCATTCAATGGTAAATAGGCTGAAATCTCCGTAATGGTTGTATTTGCTATATGCTAATCTTATTAGTCAATTCACTCCGTCTGGTGCGGTATCATGTTTCTATACAACAATGGACCTATTTTGCTTTTTTTAAGTACATACAACGTATGCCAGCCGCCACTAATTATGAGGAGCTATGGGCTCGCGTGCAGTGCTACGTGCAATTATGCTAATCTTATTAGTCAATCCACTCCGTCCGGTGCAGTTCCATGTTTCCATACGAGAGTGCCGTTGGCCTACTTTGTTTTTTTTTTTTAGGTAGCGTGACAGCTTTAAGTAAATATCGTCTTTTAGTACCTTTTAGTAATTTGCATTTAATTTTAAATTTATACCTTGTATATTTAGGGATGATTTTCTTTCATTTACGATTTGCCATACGGTATCGGGGCCATATATCCGAGGATTGGTTTTTAATAAATCTATACTAATATATAAAGCTGAAGAATTCGTGTTTCTATCTTTACTTGAACGCGCTAATCTCAGGAACTACTGGTCCGATTTGAAAAATTCTGTCAGTGTTAGATACCCCATTTAGTGAGGAAGGTTATAGGCTATCATTACGTTAAAATTTTCTACCTAATTTTATGCGGACGAAGTCGCAAGTAACAACTAGTTTTAAGAATACAAATAGTTTCAAGTGTATCCATCCAAGCGTGTATTTGAGCTCTGGATAATTGTGACTCAAATGTTCTCTCTTCACTTGTAATTAAAAACATAATGTATTAAGGATTATTTCTTATAAATTCTGTTTAAGATGTAGCATTTCTTGTTATACTTTATAATTAAATATCTTGCTGTATTTCATGCAGCCATGCTAATGTTATTAGTCATTCTATTCCATCTGGTGCAGTTTTATATTTCAGCACGAACCTTCCAGAGACTTTATATTAAAGTATATTTTTTACTTACATAGCGTGACGTTAATTAAAAACTTAACCGAGTCACGATAACGTGACTTTAAACTTTATTAAAATAGAGTAAGAATGCAATTCATGCAGCTCTATAATAAAAAAATATTATATATGTATTTTCTGATTGCACACTTTTTACGGATGTTATTCCACTTTGGTTACATATAGAAATAAAATCTGTTCATATTTAAGATGTATTAATAGACAATTTTAAGTAGTATTAAGTCAATATTACACATGGAATAACTAATTCGGAATTTCTCTTGTTTGATTAAAGTTTTCTTTATTTAACGAAAAAAGTTAAAAAAAATTTTAGGAGTCTTAAAAAAAATACCCGTCACACTTTATGAATGCACCTATATTCTTGTGTATTGAGGATTTTCTTAAGGTTTGCCGTCAACACTTTCTACCTTGAACGCTTTATTTTCCTTACAATTTAGCCTTGTTATAAGCGTAATAAGCGAAGAAGCAACTTGTTCGGAAACTAAACAGCTGTTGACACGCCTGTCCTGTTAAAGGAGCCCGTAATTAATTTACACCGACGAGCTTCCAGCATATAATGTTTGTCATAATATGTTAATACTGTGCCGGCCGTGCGCTGTCAACCGCAGAAATGCTCATAGACAAGAATAACAGTCAAACGTTGGTTACCTATTTAATTAAACTGTGTTGTATTATATGGTAGAAATGTTACCTCCATCTACTTCTTCAAATGCCGGTGTACTGCCAGAGTCTGCTTAGATTGCCGAGGATGTGGCTGTGGGGCGAATTAAGATGACCGATTGCCATCTGACGTATTCTCGGAACCCCCACGATCTCTACAATCTCGCGACTAATATAACCATTGCTGTAATAAGCACTGTATTTAGTAACAGCTGTTCTGAGCAGAGATTCCTCTTTTGCAGTTGCAGTTTTTTTCCATAAAATAATTTTTCTATAAATTGACAAAGCAGATTTGTTTGTTATTCTCGATGTATATATTTTTTATTAATAATAGAAAATAAACAGTCCCTTATCAGATAGAAAAGTAAAACTTAATTGAAACAGAGCAGGTAAATTAAACAAATAATCATAATTCGTGCAGTTTCTAATAAGCAATGTAGGGTTTCACCGTAAACAAAAAAAAAAAAACGAGTCCAAACACAGCGCTTGTTTATGTCGCGTGTCGGGTTATCGTGATCTTTAATGAAAATATCAACTCTCTAAATATACGCAATCAAAAGATATGACCATTTATGTCGCATTCCCTATACCAGTACATTAGGCCAGCAGATGCGCTGCCGGCCCTTAATGACGAGTTTAGGCCACCGGGAAGTCTCCTAAACCGAACGAAACGCGAAAACAATACCATCACTTGACGTGACAGCATTGCCTCCACTTTACGCCGATCTCGTGTGAGAAAGTGGTATTGGTACCCGGACGCTCCGGCCCAATTCGGCTACAAGCGTGGCGCTACCTCTAATTAACTATTTATATTTAACTATTGAGGAAGCTATTTTAAAGAATACCGTATTAATCTTTATCCAATTAAATACGCTAAATACGATGTACATTTTATGCAAATAAAAATTGCCCTTTAGAGCATATCGTTAATATGAATATCATAGAATATATGAAATACTTAAAATGCTGGAGTAAAGCGGCCGTTGGCGGTAGGTAGGATAGCGATCGCACTATGTTTTGATGTTCAATAGTATATAAGCCAACATTCAAGCAGGGTTATGTCTGTCGGTTCCGCTAGTAAATAAATTACAAATGAGTTCAATGATGGAGCATACCGTATGGCACAGCTGGTACCCTCTTCGTCGTCATCTCGCTTCCGCCGTCGACGACGTACAATCAGGTACGCGGCTAGTGCGAACAACACAGCCGCTGCACCAATACCCAGTATCGCAATCAGCACCACGTCACGAACTTTCATTGTTATCTGAAAAATAAAAAATATTTATTAAATGTAAGAAACACAAAAGATAAACGGTCTGCCTGATTATAAGCAGCCACCAGGATTGGGATAGGCACAGGCGCGGATCCAGTCGTCAAAAAAGATGGTGGGCACAGTCACTCAATTTATGGCCGATAGTATGAACTTCCTTATCTATACCAGTATATAAAGCTGAAGGGTTTGTTTGTTTGCTTGAACAACTAATCTCAGGAACTACTGGTTCGGGTTGAAAAATTATTTCAATGTTAGTTAGCCCATTTATCGAGGAAGAATAGAGGCTATACATCATCACGCTTAAATTGAATCTAATTTTTTTACCTAATTTTACGCGGACACAGGTAGTACTCGATGTAGTGCATTACCAAAAAAGGATAAGTCTATAAAATATATCTCGATAGACCGTGAAAGGGTGACATCACAAGTCTATTAGGGCAGTGGGCATGCCCATCATGCCCACTACAGTGGATTCGCGCCTGAATAGGCACCCTAAATATGCTTCTACCTTATGCAAGCATGATAACCTGCTTATAAATAACAATATTTTTTCTATATCATGAAAATTTACAATCAATAAATAAATACGTAGAGAATTTGGCCATAATTTATTCCCTATTTCCTTTATTAAAGCCAATCTCTATGCCCGAAAACATAAAATCTACAGCCTGGCTCCCATCCAACGTTGAATATTCACGTTGCGAATAGATTTAGAGAAATTTTACCGCGTAAATGGCCGTTTTTGTATAATGCAGAGCGGTCTGTATCGTGGCTTTTAAATTTGCTGCTGAAAACTGTTTTTATAGCTTTTGTTCTCTTTAATTTTTCTTAAAAATTTAACTTACAAACAAAAATGTAATGATAAAAACTAAGTGTAGTGTTTATTTTCTTTTACATATATTATGTATAATTTTTTTAATGTCACGTTTGTATCGTGTTTTTGTAAACATCTAAAATTGTATTTCTACATATATACATATGTACTTTAGCATATGGGTTGCGAAAATACAAATATAATCATTTACTTGTAAGGTTGTCTACAATACTGCTATTTATTACAGGTTCGAAAGAATAAAGAATACTTTTTACATATTGCGTGAAAAATTGTATTTTCTATTAAAATGTAATATTTTTAACATCAAACTCACGATCCTTGTTAAAAATACTATCTACTTAACCATCAACGTTCTTAATAACGATGCTAATGCGCTTTCGGATTCCTCAGCTCAGTCCACATTAATCTTACATTAGCAATTCTCTGTAAGGGGAAAAGAAAATTACGCAATACCTTCTTTCCGTAACATGGAACAATATGCTTCACGAATGTGTTACGTAGGAAGGAAAATATTTTTGTTACCGAATAATATCTTTTGTGTCACACCAAAAGGTATATTTTATGGTCAAAGTAGACTAGCAATGTTACATGTAAAAAACAATATATTAGCTGAGTATTAACATATGCACACACTCACAATCTTCGCGTGCACATATAGTATATTTATACACACGCGAGCACATAAACATATATATAATTTTTTTTTGAAAGTATATTGTGACAAAACACCTGAGGTGCCTAGTATTTTGTTCGGTTAAAGTGACGATAAAAAATATTTTCAAAAACCGAATGAAAAAAGCAAATAAATAACTAAAATAATATTGTGTTGAATTAAACTAATATAAATTAATGTTGTATTACTAATTGCATCTTATATTAATAAAATAATATTAATAATTACAGTCTAGTATTTCTGTTGTGTCAGATATATACTATTATTGTGTAAAACTAATATTTGTGAATAATAATTAATGGATAAAATTATAAAACTACTAGCGGCCCGGTACGTGCTTCGCTACGTATAAAGTGAAATAAAATAAACAAATCGGAACATCAAATTCATTAACGCCCACAATCTCTACAATCTTATGACTGGTATATCTTTACTACATCCTAGCAAACGACTGGAATTCGGAAACTATTAATTCGTGGTTGAAACTCAGCCGCAACGCAAACTTCTTGTAGATCTAATCTTCACAGATTAGTCAAGTTTTGGGAATACGGTATAAATGGTAACCAGATTCCGGTGAACCATCTGCAGTTCGCAGAAATACCGGAGCTAGCTAAATTTTGTAATTGGTCTTTTAAAAAAAAATTGAGAACCTCTGCATTAAACTATTGAGACTCATTCCAAAGACTTTCTTTTCTGAGCATGTATAGATATTATAAACTTTTTAACTTAATTGTGAACCCTCACAGACGCCGACATGTAATGCAATATTTTCTCATTAATATAATCTGATTCACAGATAATGTTAAAATCTAAATAGCACGACGCTCTAGGGAAAATAACGAAAACTCTTTAACAGTAAATGAAAAGTTAGCGTTAGTGGAACGTATTAAAAATATAATTATCTCATTATTCGATCGTTATGCTTTACAAATATTAACGGTAACTAACACACAAACGCAGTTGTAGAGACGAACTTGACAAAAACTTTAAAATAAGATTAATTCCTCACTTTCTTTTTTATTAATTGCATTTCTTAAATAGTATTTAACTATTACAAAACTTATAGACATTAACAAATGGTATTATTAACTATGAATTATACCCGAAAACAACACAATAATCGAGTCTACATCACAAATACTCTGTACTCCTTTTTTTCAAAGAGAGTAAGCTCAGGCTCCATCAATCGTTCCAATTATAACTTTATATTATGGCGACTACAAAATAGAGTAACATCTCTTATGGGCGAAAGGTTGAAAAAGAGTCCGTCATAATAGCTTAGTAGTTCAAGGACCGTCCAGAATGGCGCTGGTGTAGACAAATGGTATGGCATGAATGTAGCAATAGTACTTGAATTGACCAATTACCTTCCAGAACAGTGATGTATGTATGAAGGTAGAAATTAATTGACCAATAATAACCTTTAATATGGTAGATATGATGCTGGTGTAGCGCCTCATTATTTACGTAATTCGACAGACATTTTTTCTTTACAGATATGTTACCCCTATAGTCTCCATGCTTCATATCGTAAAAAAACAATATTGGAGCCTAGAACGCAAAATAATCTATCCAACTTGTCTTTCAATGTCACTGTCAGTGTCAATGTTATGAAAGTTTGCTTATTCGCTCTATCCCAACTTCTAATAATTAATAAACAATTCAAAATACTTTTACTTTTAAACAGCAACACGTATATACAATTACAAAAGCTGTCATTTGAAATATGACTCTAGAAGATAAAGATTTATCTTACATCGCAAATAATCCTGGTGCAGCCAAATTCGGTAACTTTATAAACTACTATTCATTTCATAGTTCAATAGAACGAACGAATCATTTGGACCAGATGATGTTTCCAAAAATGGAAAAAGAATCAATAATATGTTTAGACGTAGGCTGCAATACAGGAGAGCTTACGAAAGATTTATATTTATTTTTAAAAAGCATCTATCCAAATACAAACATTAAAATATTGGCTATTGATATTGACCCAATATTAATAGAAAGGGCAAAGGAAAATAATGGTTATTGTGATAATATATCTTTTGAAACATGTGATATAGTAACATCAAAAGGGTCAGAATTAATAGAACAGTACAAAGAAACACAGAAAGAGCTATTATTTGATATAATATTTTGTTTCTCTGTTACAATGTGGATACACCTTAATAATGGTGATGAAGTTTTCCTAAATTTTTTAAATTTTCTCCAAGATAACTCAAGGTCAATAATTATTGAGCCACAACCTTGGAAATGCTACAAGAATGCACAAAGAAGAATGAAGAGATCTGGACAAGATTTTGAATTGTTTAAATCATTGGACATCCGTGAAAATATAGATAAAAGAATAGAAGAAATTTTAACCAGTAAATACCACAAAAAAATTTACGAATCTCAACCATCTTCATGGAACAGACAAATACAAAGCTACCACTTAATAGACAATTGAAGTAATAAAACAAAATTAAGTAGAAATGGTTTTTATTTAAAAAAGAAAATTGTCTGGTTAATTTTACTTTGCCTTAACAGACACACATAGAGACATATTTTTTAGCATTCTATGGATTCACCATTGCATTGCATAGTAGAGGAAGGAATTGTAGGTGGAGGCTGGTCATCGGTTTAAACATGCGCCTTTATTCATAGTTTTGGATCTCTTAAGTAAGGATATTTTTTGGTCTGCATACCTGTTCCTCTCTCTACGTAATAAGTCTATTCTTTTCTACTTTGAACATCTGTTCAGATACATCAATGGGTCTGGTGTCTTTATTTACATTGAAAGTTGGTCCGGGTGTTCTGAGAAAAACCTCACATTTGCCATTAAATGTATTTTTATTTCTGTTCCAGGCCAAAGTAAAATGTTCTGCAGATAAATGCCTGAAAGCCTCAATAGCTCAACGGTATAAAGTATGGACTGAAATCCGCAAGGTACCTGGTTCAAACCCCATCACGCTTGGGGTATTTTTTTTTTTGTAAAAGCCAAATGTGTGTGATTTTCAATATATTTAGAATATAATATAAATAAAAATATTTAGAAACCACTAATTCTTCTTTTTCCGTCAATCTTTTCCGTCCTTCAATCTTTTTCCGTTGGACATAAGTCGTTTGTTACAAATCAGTGTTTTTCTTTTGAAATAATTTAAGAGAATTATTATTTGGATGCCTTTTTGATCCCTTATAATTTCACTCTGTCCGTCCGTCCGCCTGTCTGCCCGTAAGGTGGTCCCCTCCTAGCATTTCCAAACTATTAGACATAGAGACTTGAAATTTTCCATGTTGATAGAACATGCTAAAAACTTAGAGGAAAATTATTCTGAACGAAATCGGACAACAACTTATGAAGTTATTTAACAAATACGTTTATAGAGTATCAGATACGGAAACCTTCTATATAAGCGCGTCTTGACGCGATCTTGGCCATTTTTATTTTTGGATAAATGTACTTCCTCAATCAGGCAACTCTACTTTATTAAAAACTATATACCTTGTAAAGCAATACTATAGTTAAAGTTCCAATTTTATTAATAATTATAGTTACCCTACCGTTTGGGCGAAGGTTATGGGGCGGAAAATTCAGACTCGTGTCGGAAGCCAACAATGGGAAGTTCAAGACCCGCCCCGAGAGATATCCGTTCGATTCCATTTCATAATGGCCAGGATGCCTAGAGATGTGGGTCAATAGGGCGCAGAAAGCATATCCTAACTTTCATATCTAATAATAAGATAAGATAGGATGAGATAAGTTGAGATAGGATGAGATACGATAAAATAGGATGAGATAGGATCTTCTTCCTAGCGTTATCTCGGGTAAATACCAGGGTCCGCTTAGATTGTAAAGGTGTGACTGTGGGGCGTGTTAAGATAACCGATTGCCATCTGGCGTCATCCTCGAAAACCCCACGATTTCTAAAACCTTACGACTAATATCACAAAGTGACGTTAATCGGGTCCCACTGTTTTCTACGTGCCTTCCAAAACACGGATAGGATAAAATAGAATGACATAGGATAAAATAGGATGAGATACGATAGAATAGGATGAGATAGAATAAAATAGGATGACATAGCACAAAATAGGATGAGATAGGATTAAACAGTATAAGATAGGACCAGATGACTTTTTATTTGCTTGAAACACTTTCCCAATGGAGGAGGTACAAACCGACTTCCTTTCAATTTTGCACTCGAGCATGAGCTTTTTTTTATGATGCTCTAGTTTTTATAAAATAAAAACACAAGGCAGACGCTAGCACTACCGGCGGAAATATATTTAAAACTATAAACAAACAACGTAAGTCAATTGACCTCATCGCTGACTCGCGTAAATTCATTCCCCGTATAACACTGCCCAAACCTGCGTATAGAAATTTCACTTAGCAAAATGATGAAGGGATCTGTACTGTGAATCACACCAAACCTACGGTACCCAAGAAGCGTTTGTTTGGTGTCGTGCGACCGAAAAACTCAATGCAATCACATTCTAGCGGATCTCAAGAGTAATTCAGATTGAATGAAAGTAAAGAGATTGAACGGGATGAAAAAGTTCCAAATATTTGCGATCCACCTCGCTCCACGGGTTATTGAGTATTGTTTGCTCCCGGTATATTCTTGCTCCGATATTATACGAACCTTTTATATGTGTACATACATATGGCCATGTATGTACACACATGGATCTGCCCTTACTTTAAGAAGGGATCCAACCAGATTTTCGAAGCGAGCAATTGGGTTTTTTGAGTTAGGAAAAACCATTGAATCCGCGACATTATTACCGTTACCAACACTTCTGCATATTTCGGATTTTACTTCTGTTGGCAATCTCGGATTGTCAGTGTGATTTTTAAAATGAAAACAGACATTTTTTTTTAAATTGAACTCTCGACACTGTTACCGTTATCGACACCTCTGTGTGTGTATGTTCAAGTGTTTTATTATGTACATTAAAATGTTGGATTTTAATGTACATAATGATGTCGGATTATAGAGTACAGTCCGGAATTTTGTAAAAGAGAGCACCTTAAAATCTGACAAATCTATTCTAATATATAAAGCTGAAGAGTTGGTTTGTTTCTTTGCGCGCTTATCTCAGAAAATACAGATGCTAAAAAAATATAATCTAATTTTTTCACCTAATTTTACGCGGCTTGAGATATATAATAGACATGTCGCATTTCCTGGAGTCCGTTGTATTTTTGACCTCCACAAACGAGTATTTCTTGTTGGTTTTATTTCATGCCATAAAAACTAAATTCTCTGTTTCCCTCATTTCTAAACTATAAAATGGAGACCGCCTCTAGAGCTGTAAAATCGACTTAAAAGGAAAGAAGATCGTATTAAATGTGCCTTTCTAACCTAGAAAAGCGAGCACGGAACTTTATAGTCTACACTATACCTTCTGGGGTTTATATTTATCGGAGACGCACATTCTATTTTATTTATCTACAGAAATAAATAAAATTGCCGGCATCCCGTACGAAGCGTTTCGATGCTTCTTTCCTCATCCGAACGGCTAAGGCGTGGAATGCTCTCCCGGCGGGAACGGGAACGGGAACGGGAACGGGAACGGGAACGGGAACGGGAACGGGAACGGGAACGAGAACGAGAACGAAAACATGAACGGGGATGATATTGGATAATTAGAAGTAAATAGTAAGTAGCCCAGCGTTGGGGCAGAACATCGTCTGCCGGGTCCGCTAGTCTTTAATATAGTCTTCGGCTGTATAATGCGCCTTACTCATGTTTTGAACATGCTGATTGAATTTAACTATAGACAGATTTAATATTGGTTTTATTATCACTCTTAATATTGGTAAAAATATCAAGTACGTCTCCGTAGCTACCTCTGTAACTATAGAAACTTTAACAAGAATTAATTCCTTTACCTCTAATAGGGTTAAAAGTCTACTCATGTCTTGGGAAAGATTCCCCATTACTATAGGTACGTAAGGTTTGCTAAAATGTCGTAAGCTCTTTAGCACTAGAAGCGGCACAATAAGCTCAAGCACAAATCCATCGTGTAATTAGAGCGTGCGTGGCTTGAATCCCAGGATAATAGACTCGCCTGATTGCTTCAATCTAATTAGTGTTAGCAGCTACAACCTGCCGTTTATCGTAATCATTTCATCACGATACTAATTATTGGATTTAGACTATTCATAAAGTATATTAGTGTATTTGGTAGACGTGTTTTCTCTTCATGGCCACGTATTAAACGTCTGTAGGCTTGTTTGCAACCCCAAATACAAATAAATAGGCATAGATAGAAATATTAAATACTGTAATCCTCCCTATGGCACGGTAGCCTTATTCCACATCATAGGAAAACGCGTTGTAGGATTATTCTCGTAGAACGCGCTTGTACGGCCCCGATTATAATATTAAATAACACGGTGTGAAATACATCGAACCCCAAACTTTGTGATAAGACTCCATTTAATGTCCTAAATAAAATCACAAATTTGCTCAGCTCTTACACGATAGGTTACAGATATTGCCATCCTCATCCCATTCTTGAGCGCGCAATGTATCGTGAACATTGGCAAGCAATCGTCAACAAAATGTTGACGCGCAAAACAAGTCAACGACTCGCGCCTTTCTACCCCTGTTACGTACTTTTAAGTTTTATTTACATTACGGTTTGATGTAAAAATATTGAAGAAATTTGTTTCTGATTTAAAATCTCGTTGGGACAGATAGTAATAATCATAATATACAGTATTCAGTTAAACAAAAAAAAATTACCACTAGGGAGTCTAGAATCATGTACTGAACCCATGGGATTCGCATCCGGTACGATGTCTTTTACACCCTATATTATAATATAATATATTATAGAAAAATATTAATGGGTTATAAGAGCACCGTGTTATAGGGGGGATTATAGAATATTTAATAGTCACCGTCAGAATACCCATTGCAATAATACTTGCTCCAACAAAATCTAAGTCTTTTTGTAACTTATTATTATTTGGCGAAAACGATAAAGGAAACAGATAACAGTAAAATATCACTCACTGATAGAACACAGAATCTTAAAATAAAGACCTGAAGCAAAGAATCAAATTCGTGGAATAGCTTTGCGTGTTGTAACAGCAAACCTCTATTCTTTTAAAGGAAACAGAAAATATGACAAAAGATATACCTTAGTCTAACTGTCTACTAAACACTACGCTAAATTCACTGAAGTAGGCGCAATCTCTCACAATAAAACCACTAAAAACTAATCTCATTTAATATAAACATCAACATTTGAGTAATTCTTTTGTGTTTTCCCGAATATTAATCATTAATAACAAAATGAAATCCTTATCAAAATAAAGCCTAAATTCTCGCGGGAGCCCAGAGGGAAATGTCCAATTAGCATCAAGGGAAAATCGCTTGACAAAAAATGGATAGCTCTGTAGTCAAGGAGATAGTGAAGTAGAGCTGAAGTCAAAAAATCGGGTCAAGAACAGATAAATTCTTCGTTATTATAAATGCGAACAAAAATTTTAATCCTTTATAGTTTTGGTTCCTTTAAAAGTGCTATCCTATCATCCGTCTCGAAACTTTCTTTCAAGGCTGAAACTGAGGTGAGAAGGAGGAAAAAATACGTAGATTTTGGAGATAAACTCAAAAAATTTGGGTTCAAACTACAATAAACTTTTTTAAATATTTATTTTTTTTTTAAAGTTTAATATCCATTTTAAGACCAAAAGGGATTATGAAACTATAAAAAGGTATACTCCATATATATTTAAAAACAATTTTTTATTCTTATTAGCCGGTTTAGGCCCTTTACGGTAAACGAAGCCCTATTCTATAATTTTTATCGAAAAATTGTATAACGAAATTATCTGGAGTCTTCCTTATACCACGGTTTTGATCATAGGAAAACGCGTTGTAGGATTATTCTCGTACAACACGTTTGTACGACCCCGAATGCGCATAATATAATATTAATATTATAATAATATATAAATATTAGGGACTTAGTGACACTCGGACGTCTGTTCTTAAGGTAGACAACTTAATGTATGTTATTATGTAACAGACGCCTGTTATATTCAAATACATAAATAATAATAAATAAATAAATATATACAGGACTATATGACACACGGACGTCTTGACACTAGTGTACGCCGTAAACGAGTAAACAATCCCTGTTTACGCGAGCGAGATAGCATTCTCTGTCTCACTCTCGTAAGAGTTACCTATCTCGCTCGCTATGTACACTAGTGCCAGCCACAATCAGTGAGATCGCCCCTGTCCTCGATCGATGACGTCGCCATTAGTGTCATCTATCCGCAACAAAGTATATGTACATGTCTTTTACCTTACGAGACTAATAGTTTTGTATTTCATAGATTGATGCCAGATACCAAAACCATCATGTTGCTGAAAGGAACCCCTTTGTTTTAATTTTCTGCCAACGTTGTATACAGAAGTCTTAATACAGTTATTTGAAAGTTTCTATGGTGAATTTTTACTATAAGGCAAACCATATACCTGGTTTCCACGTGCTTTCATAAAAATAATAGTTTGAACATTCCGAAGTAATCGTGCTGTTATACTGGGAATAATCTGGATGATTAGGATGTGATTAATGTTGTAACCACCTGATGAACTGGATGTCAACTGTCGATGATCAGGATGGACTGAGAGGCAACTGTTGGTAAGGACCCATTATATGAACATCTTTACTCATCTTCCTGGATGCTTTCATCATGCGTGGCCTCTCTCTTTTTGATTTTATTCCCTATAAAAATGTATATACTTCAATGGCTGGCCCGTTGGCGCAGTAGGCAGTGACCCTGCCGTCTGCTCCGGGGGTCGTGGGTTCGATTCCCACCTCGCGTCTGGGTGTATTATCCATATGTATGTAATTATATATTTCTAAAAAAAAAATTATTTATGTATAACAGGCGGCTGTCACCTATAACACAAGCATTAAGTTGTCTACCTTATGAACAGACGTCCGTGTGTCATATAGTCCTGTATATATTTATTGTATATTGAATTTATTTATTATTGTAACGTTAATGTAATATTGCAAGATAAACAAATTGTATTGTAAGTAATAAAATGTTTTTGAGTAAAGTACGCAAAAGTATTTCGCAGCGAAAATTTTCCTGTTCGGTATATTTAATACCGCTTATCTTAAAAATTTTGCATTATTTATATTTTGGCTTCGCTCGCTGGCATATGCAGTACGATTTGTAAGAAAGATAATAAATATAACTTTGAATTTCTTCCAGCTTTTATTTAAAATGCTTATATAAAAGAAGTTTGGCTCAAAATTTAAAGGATTTCACTACAGATAGGAAATCCTAGTGTCTTTTTTATGTATTTTTATATTACACAGAGGTAAAGGAGGAAGCTGTTGTTGAACCGCCGCCCATGGGCATCTGCACAACCAGTAGACTACAGATGCGTTGCCGGTCTTTAGAGATGGGTTTAAGCTACCGGGAACTCAGAAACCGAACGAAACGCGACAATAATACCAACACTTGACGTGACAGCATTGCCCCCTAACCTAAATAAGGTGGAATATTCTTAATTTCGTACAAATCAAGTGTAATTATTAGAATCATGTGCCAACATGATATTTAACACAAGAAATTTCGGCCCGGGTTAACCCGGGTAAATTTGAATGTAAATTTCTTAAAGTTCGAGGACCCGTCTCGAAATCCTAACCCTGGCGATAAGAAAACCAATACATAACCACCGTCTAGACGTCATACACATTCCTTAACAACAAATACCTTCTCCGCTAGTACTTCTAGCCTTTTAATTACCGCTCCTTCGTTGCATGGAATCCTCTTAGTGGAATACAAAAGAGATCAATTGTCTGAACCAGACTCCCAGTTCCTTGTTAGCAAATTAGAGTCTTTAGACTTATAAAATTGCAGGCTGTACAATAAGGAAAAGGGGGAGAATAAAATTTGGCACAGTTATAGTTTATATAGAGGGGTGCGGAAGGGTGTACGGATAAAAATATTTTTATAACATTTGCGTAATAACTATATTAAATAAAACAACACGCACACTAATGCCAAATGATTTACACACACATGTATACATTTTACTATAAGCCGGTACCAAGCGTGTCGTAGGCGACTACTAAAACTTTGATCACACATGGACTTAGTATAAAGCTTTAAATGAGCATTTAAATTAGCAATTAATCATAACAAACGAAGTCAAGCTTTTTATTTAATTTAGATCGAATTTAAACGAAGGTGTTTTGTGACACACTGATGCAGAAAATCGTAAACATAAAAACAACCCTTTCGTAATCTTGGGTAAGAAATATATGATATAAAAGCTTTTGTTATTATAGCTAAGAATAAGTAACAAGTATAGACGACCAAGAAAGTGCTTTTTACCATTTTGGATGACAATTCCTACTTAAAGAAAATTTTGCAAAGGGTTATTGTTAGATATTTAGATTTAGAGTTATTGTTAGACAATTACATAACAAGCAAAAATGAGCCTTGTAACCAATTGACGTGTAGACCACATTTTTTGGTCGACAATATAAATTTCATGTTATTTTGCGACTATCTTATATTTTTTTTTATTAGCCTGTTGCGTCCCACAGCTGGGCAAAGGCCTCCCCCATCTTGATCCACCTTCCTCTTTCCTGGACCAATCTCGATGCATAACGTCCCTGCAAAGGTATCCAAATCGTCGTGCCATTTTAGCGTATATAAGTTTATAAGCGAACTTTGTCACTTGGAGTGAAGAAACTTAATTTTATATTTTTGCGGTTTTCAGTTTTAATTGGATGAAAGTCATGTGACATCCCTCTAATTGGACTGAACAAGTAAAGTTTAACAATACAAGAGTTTTTCATTAATTTTCCAAATGCATATTCCTCTTAAAACTGATGTAAGGTTAATAAAATTTAACCCTTTATATGTTTTTTTATATTTCAGCCTTGCACCTATCGATAAATTGGAATTTTAATTGGATGAAAGTCATGTGACATGCCCCTTAATTGGACTGAACAAGTAAAATGTAACAATACACAGTTTTTTTTTTAATTTTCTTAATGTATTTTCCTCTAAAAACTGATCTAATGTTAATAAAATTGAACCGTCTTTTAAACCAGCGTTAAACCTGTCCATTAATCGGAGTTTTACTTGGATGAAAGTTGTGTGACATCCTTCTAATTGGAGGGAACGAGTAAAGTATAACAAAATAAGATTTTTTTAGTTAATTTTCCTAACATATTTTCCTCCTATTACAATTAAGTTTTAACTTAATAGATAGAAGATAAGATAAACTAGTAACAATTATATGTTTTGTTTATCCAGGCCTTAAACCTACCGATCAATTAGAGTTTTAATTGGATGAAAGTCGTGTGACATTTCTATAATTAGGCGTACATGCCAAATATAACGGGGCGAGATTTCTCAAAATTTTTTTTTTTTACTTAAGTTTTGCGATGTCGGACTTTAGCCAGTAAGTAAATCAGTAAGGCTTTCGAGTCAGTAAGGTTTTTTTCTTAAATTTCGCTAAATCAAAAACATCAAGCTATCGTTCATGTGAATTCCTTAAGGATTTCTGAATTTCTTCTATGTTTAAGAGGCTTGCCTAAAGCAGAAATTTTGTTTTCATTGATTACAAAATAAGAACGTACAAACAGTCGGTCTTGTTATATACAGAGTAAATTAAAATAAAATAACGAATTTGTACATTAAATACGATCAAGAATATAGCTTTTCATATATTAAACAAAATGTTTGATTGTTCAACAATATTATAACGTAAGAACACGGCAACCGTAAGCAATACGTTACCATGGCTATTCGTTTGAAATAGTTCAAGCTCATAATTGCTCAAATGCTCATAAATGATGCAACTGTTGTCATAGTATAGATATTCCATAGGAGAGTTTTCCTCCTCCTGTGTGTATAGAACCTGAACGCTACATTTTGTGTTTCTTGCATATGTTTTCACTAACGTTTGAACATTATAATGTGTCTTGCATCAGACAAAAATTGCTGTATCAATGTACAATCTAAAATATTTTTCTTGACACTGATAATAATGGTACAGTACCAGTTCAAAATTAATTTATTCGTGGCATCGCTTGGACAACTTTATAGATATAAGCTAAAACAAAATTGATACCTACGTAAGTTGAGATATCCTCATATCCACAGCTTTACAGTAGAGAGTTTCAAATATGTTAATTGAAATATAGTTGTCACTATTTTTATATAGATGTATCTTCAATAATAATATATTAATTATATGTTTGTAATGCTCTACTGTAAAGGTGCGAATTTAGAATTACAACAATTTACGTGGGAGTTATCGAAATATGTTATCAAGGTTGGCATATCCATTATATTCTAACCTGTAAATCCGAATGGCCATTACAGGTCCACATATATTCTCTATTCAGTATCGAACAAAGCGACTAATTGTTCGTACAGAGATGGCTTGGCTCGGGGAGTAAGCCTAAACATGGCCTTAGGACAATAGATGATCCAGCATAGATCTGGAATATTTGCTAGCTGTCAATTCATCGCAGTCGGATTATATAGGTTTGTGTCGTCTGGTTTGGTTTTGGTATCTCTGGTCTGGTTTCCGTATCTGGTATCTCTTTCTTATAGTTTTTATTATAATATTCCCTGATAAAGGTCGACAGAACTGGGTCAAATAGTACCTTTTTGGTTCTTTTTCTCAATACCCCTAACAATGTCTTATATTCCTCAGAAAGTTGGGGTACCTTTACTTATCCATATTATTATAACGTAAGGGATTATCTGAATAATGAAAAAAACTGATACCGAAATAATGGCTTGACTGGTGCAATTGGCTGTGACCTTGCCTTCGGCTCTGGGGTTTGTAGGGTTCGATTCCCGACTCGAAACTGGGTGTATTATCTACGTGTATGTATTTATATATTTCTATAAAATAATATTTGTGTATCAGAGGCGTCTGTTCCGTGAAACACAGGCATTAAGTTGTCTACCATAGGAAATGACGTCCGTGTGTCATACAGTTCTATATATATTATCTACACTAAAATATAATTTAAGAGTGTGTTAGTTTGTTTACTTGAACGCGCTAATCTCGGGAACTACTGGTACGATTTGAAAAAAACTTTCAGTGTTAGATAGCCCATTTATCGAGGAAGGCTATAGGCTATTTATCATGCTAACATTAGCCCCCAACTTTACGCGGATGGAGTCACGGGTTACAATTAGCATATTTATAAATTCTGTATTTTATATTGGCCGGCCCATGGCGCAGAAGAATTAGAACAGAAAGGTGTTTTAAAATCAGTCTAATTTTTTGAATATTTTTAAGTTATGTACAATGTGCTTTTTTGCATACCTTACATTGCAATACTGACTTAAAAATATATGAAAAATGCTGTTTAATATTATAGCTTTAATCTCCATTAAGCCCGAACCGTTTTATAATTATATTGTCTCAATGAATATTATTATTTTGCATATATATAAAAAAGACAAACTCTGTAACAAAAGGTTTAATTTGTACAAACAAGAGCATAATGATCCGTTCAGTAGTTCAGTATTTTTAAAGCTTTGAGGTCATATAGTAGAAACTATTAATAGTTGTAATATTTTTTTGAAATAATACATGAATTTCCTGTAATATATATATGTTATGTATGTAAAATTTAATTAGAGATTTTAGCAAACACAAATTTGTTAATTGCTAAATAATTTATACACTATTGCATTGTGGCAAGGAAGTCTCCAGAAGACTCAGTTAAAAAAAAAAACACAATTAATACATTTAATTTATTGAACTTGGTACCTATCGGAAGAAAATGTTAATTTATAAATCCAGCTTAACAGAAATAATGCTTTTCATATACTCCTTAGTCACTTTATGTATCACAAATTATTGACAAAAAGGATGTAAAACAAATCAATAATTATTTTATGGAGATTTTAAGTGTAAATATGTGCAAATAAGTGTAAAATAATGTAGTTTAGTAGAAATATCTATAGATTTAAATAAATATTTCCTAAAAAAAGTTTTTTTTATTTAAAATGATTTAAAGGTGAATAAAGTTTTTGGGGAGTAAAATGACATTTACTTATCTTTTTTGTAAGACATGACAACTTTACCTTAATTCCACTTAAAACAAATGTAACAAAAAAGTCGGAACTCGGAAGATTATTTCCATGGTCGGAACTCGGAAGTATATTTTCGTTGGTCGGAACT
The DNA here is from genome assembly GCA_024363005.1 of Charaxes varanes. Taxonomy (NCBI): domain Eukaryota; kingdom Metazoa; phylum Arthropoda; class Insecta; order Lepidoptera; family Nymphalidae; genus Charaxes; species Charaxes varanes. Next base: position 1,708,811 of record JANCMC010041845.1, read on the forward strand.
CGGAAGTTTATTTTCGTTGGTCGGAACTCTGAAGTATATTTTCGTTGGTCGGAACTCGGAAGTTTATTTTCGTTGGTCGGAACTTGAAAGTATATTTTAGTTTTTCGGAAGTATATTTTAGTTTTTCGGAAGTATATTTTCGTTTTTCGGAAGTATATTTTCGTTTTTCGGACGTATATTTTCGTTGTTCAGAAGTATATTTTCATTGATCGGAAGTATGATCTGTTATACCTACTCAACGTGATATCTTTCCCTGCCAACTGTATTTTCGTGTCCTATAGTAGAGGTTATTGACATCCCTGGTACTATTTAGATCGTATAACATGTGCCGATTTCCTGAGCAACGTTTGCCGATTCACTAACATTGTGTAAAATGAGATACTCGCTTTAACAACCTACGATACGATCTCACGTAGGTACATAACGTATCGAGACGTTTAGTTTTACTTACCTCTTCGCTTGTTGCAGACGTTATCGAACATTTAATGTAAATTAATGTCAAAAATATCGATATCGAACAATGAACAATCTTGAAGATGTCTTACCTGTGGATAAAGAAACGGATTTAATATTTTTTGTTAACGGCAAAAAGGTAAGTTATTTGAAAAAAACACCAGTGTCTAATAAAAAAAATCATCATAATTAATTCTATCAGGTAACAATGCGTCTCGTTATTATTTGATTTTTCTTAACATTTTACTCGATGAATAAATATTGAAGTATCAAATAGTGGTAAGCCATACTATCGTTTAATTGCAATTTTGTAATTACACTAAAAATCTAAAGTTGTATTACTTTAATTGATGTATCTATCTAATTTCTTATCATAAACAATGTTGCATAATACGTGACATTGAGTATATACGTTATATAAAATACGAGTATATTTTTGTGAATGTAGCCATGCTCACATATAAATATATCTTGTAAAAGTAAAAGGTGTTTTTGTTTTGTTTGCGCAACTCGACTTTACACGAGATAGAGTGAGACAGACACGCATTTTATTTCTTGGAAGTTTATAGTACAACACTTTAAGGTAGAAAATTTTTACATAGGTACGCTATTTTCCTTAATATTTCCACCCAGAACTGTCTTTGATGTTTCTTTTTATTTATGATTTATAGGTTATATCTTAAAATATGTCTATAAGTTTATGGAATTCTTTAAACTTAGATATAATAAATAATAAGGATAACACTTTCAAATTAAGAATAGTTTTTTTCTTTGGAGGATTTTCCCACACAGTCATAAAAACCGATTAAAAAAGGGACGACAGGCATTACGTGCGTGGAAAAGTAGATTTTAAGAATATTACTAGCCGGCCCGGCAGACATAGCCCTGCCCGAACCTTGGGATACTCTTATTATTGAATACCTAAACATAACGCCATCTATTGGTCGCTTACCCCAGCGACTGCCGACCGCTTTGTCCCGCAATTTTAAATTCTTCGTATTATCTTCTTACATATTCATTAATCATTATTCTAATAATATAATGATATAGGCAAATAGATCTGCATAAAACGTATTACGTATCTAGCGTAATTAATTGGTTAAGGTGGTCAAGGATTTATACGGTATTCTTTAAAATAGCGTCATAAATATATTTTTTGTAATAAGTAAAGGGAGTGGGGACTGGTGGGGTGGGGGGGAGCAGCTGCCCGCCTCCCCTAGAAATTACAAACATGTAGCCAAATCCAAAGAAATCAAAGTCGTTAGTCTACTCATATGACTCGTATGACCGGTGAAGTAAATCTCACAGGTAGAAACTCGAATGACTATACAATACTTGACTGTTTCCAGCACTTCGTTTGTGCTGGAGTCAAAGCTTTATCGAAAATTCATATTTTTCCATCCTCTATGCCAGTGTTTCCCAACGTGGGGCCACGCCCCAAACGGGGGCAATTTGATAGTAAATGGGGGCAATTAAAAAATTGCTTCGACTCGAATTTAACCCTTTCACTTTGGGCTATTTAAATGTAATGCTAAGTGACAAATTTAACAAAGAAGGCAAATTCTTAAAAAATTGCTATAAATAATTATTGGGTACAATTTGTTTGACCTTACCAAAATGTCAACTGTCTAAAACATATCATTAATATTTTATAAAAGAACAAAACAATTTTTAAAGGTTAAAAATTGTATATGGGGAGCATAAGTAATTTTAAAAATATTATGGTGGCGCATGGCCTAAAAAACTTGGGAAACACTGCTCTATGCTGTCCCAACGAATGGCAGAATAATCACGCTAAGGTGCTATGCCATTTATTATATACTATCTAAGGTGAAATTAGTTTCACCTTAGATAGTATATAACCTAGACTTAGGTCTAGTTTCACCTTAGACAGTGGTGGATACAGCGTTAAAAAAAAGGTAGCGGGCACAGGTACTCAATTTCCGGTCAAATGCGAATCGACATATGCAATTTATGATATATCTATTGCTTTTCTACAATTAATATGTCTATAAAAATATGATTTTTAAACATTGTTTTTTCTGAGTAAGGTATTGGATACAATATTATCTAGCTTTCGATCTCAATGGACCATGAAACTGTGACGTCAGAAGGCTATAGAGGTGGTGGGCATACCCATAGAGCTCACCGCGGGGAAGCCGCGCCTGACCCATTTTTTTAAACAGCCTGTAATGTCCCACTGCTGGGCAAAGACCGCCCCACTATTAGACGACACTCCTCTATCCAGAGCTAAACCAATCCACTCCTTTTCCGCAAAGGCGTCCAAGTCGTGCCACCTCGTCCTCGGCCTACCTAGTCTACGGTGGCCATTGGTGGGAGTTCATATAGTTGAAACATTGACCTTATATTACTTAAAAAAAAATCCATTGCTTCCAAGATTAAGTATCGGTTATTCTGGTGGTAAACCACGAGACTGAACTAATTGTTAATTTTTCAGCCGATTTACCTGGCCAAGGCTGGTGAAGTAACTGCCCAGCACCTACACTTCACCGGCTGCGAAACTAACAGCCATTGCAATCTGAACAAATTCAAGGAGTCGACCAAAGAATACCTTCTTCCTGAGAAACAATACTACAGTATATACAGTATAAGAACTGAACTGTGATAAAGTACTGATACTTAAGAGTAATATAACTGTATGTGTATATAACAGAGTAAAGCTAAAATATAGTGGGAATCTCTTATTCGAAAGCATAAACGACGCTTTTGTCTTGTATAAAAACGGCGGTCTAATTACAGTAATGCAGCCATAAGCTTGACTCGAATGGAAAGTACAAAATTTCCTTTTCATACTTCGATTCTGGGTCTTGGATCAAAATAGAATAGTTATATTTTTCGATGTATGTATTTTCTCTTTGGCTGTAAATATATTTAAGAGACGAGACGAATTTCTGAGCATTCCATGGATGCACCGTGGTGTGGGCCCGTCGCGTTGCAGAGGAAGGAACCATAGCAGTGCCCGGAACTCGTGACCCAGTGTAGGTTTAAGAGCGAGCTCTCTATAGTGAACACTAACACTCACCTTCACTGCCGGTGTTCTCTACCCTGCCGAGCCAATCCGGTATGATCCTACTAGTGCGAAACTATTTCATGATTTTGAAAATCATAGTTACAAAAATATATATCAATAATAGATTTCGAGTGTAATGCTTGCTTGAAAATGTATTGTTATTTGATTTTACTATGACATAATATAAATATCGAATAACGTTTCTGTCTACAAATTTGCCAACAAATAGGTTTCGTAGCGAACCTTTTTATGATTTATAAAAAAAATACTGCAACAAAAATGCTTGTTTATACCGCATACGTTGATAAACACAGAATATAGAATGCAAAAAAGAAAGTTTATATAAAGATTATTATTAATTATGATGATAGTATTGATTATTTGGTTGGAAATCATATTTATAATTATGTACAGTACTTAAGAACACAAAATGAATAAGAATCTAATATATAAGAGCCATTTGTGATAATTACATCGATATTTATATGTTTTAAGTTTAATACATATATATTTTTTAAGATATATATTTGTTTTATTTGCATATCTATTTCTTTTTGTAGATAAATTAGACAATATATTACTTCAAGCTCCATTTTTCTTTTATAAATTGAACCTATTATATAGTGATGACCTATGGTTCTGAGACGTGGTCCTTCACTCTTGGCCTTATGCGTAAATTTAAGGTCACGCAACGAGCTATGGAGAGAGCAATGCTGATTATTTCAAGCTGGAATTTCTTATCATCTTTTCCTTTGTACTTCTATATTTAGGCTCTTTTATATTGTAGTACCGACACGGTAGACGTTGTCCTGCTCGAAAGCTGTGTTACTTACTATTTACTACATTATATCATCCTATAATATTATTACGTTCCCGTTAATTCAATATGGTGGTTAATTATTCTTAAATTTTCTTACTTTTTTCTTTCACAAGCACCTTCTCTTGACAGTAAAAACAGAACAAAAAAAGGAATTAGTGAAATCGGTCTAGCCGTTCACACGTGATGGCGTGACCAAGGGAAGTTGGTATTAATCTATATCTATCCTAACGTATAAAGCTGAAGAGTGTGTTTGTTTGCTTGACGGGTTAATCTCAGGAACTACTGGTTCGATTTGAAAAACTCTTTCGAAAGGCTATATATAATCAAGTTAAAATTGAATCTATTTTTTTAAACTAATTTTACGCGGACTAAGTCGCGGACTCAGCTATTATTATATATACAGATTAGTCTTAGTTTAGTTATATTTTGAAGTTCATTAATGACTTTGTTTTTGCATACTGTCATTTTAAGGATCATTAATTAAACTCAATCAGTTTTAAATTCATCGCCTGTCAAAGGTTAAGGCTCAAATTTTTATAACACTATGCTTTCTCTATAATTGTAGATTTTATATGAAAGCCAGTTTTAGAAACGTCGTCTTTAACTATGAACATACAATTGCAACAACTGTTATTTTGATTAAGTTTATTGAAAAAATAATTCGGCATTTTTTGGGTTTAAATCGCAGCAACCCTGATTATGTGACATAGTGTATTCGACAGAACTCGCAAAGGAAATGTTTATTCTTTAATGCGGAAGAATTCATTTCAGTTGTTGCTTGTTTGATACTGAAGTTTGCATGTTACGCACCAATGGTTCTTAAAGTGGACAATAATACTGCCTCCAGCGGGCACTGGAAGCACAAAGTGGTGACACGAGTTTTTCTACGTTTGACATTTTGCATACCATATTATGTTAAAAATGTGAAATATTCGGGTTATAATAAACGTTAATTGTGTTGAAAATTTCCTTCTTTGTATTTTTATTTTATAAATTAATATAAAGACAAGATAAAGACGTGTGAGGACATTGGGCATTGCCCGTTGGCACAGTGGGCATTGACTCATGGCATTCTCGCTGGAAAATGAATTTACGCACTAACCCCGTTAGCAAGTAGCCAGTGGGTAGTGACCCTGTCTTGCGCTCTGGGGGTCGTGGGTTCGATTCTCACCTCGAGTCTGGGTGTATTATCTATATGTATGTATTGATATCTTTCTAAAATAAAAATATCTAAGTAGAACAGGCGTCTGTTACCTTAAGTTGTCTAGCTAAGGAACAGACGTCAGTATGTCATATAGTCCTGTATATATTTATAAAATAAAAGTTTGGGTGTTAATCCATAAAAATTCATGTTTGTAAAAACTATGCAGAATTTACCCGCCTGATCCTACATATATTTACAGCTGAAGCTTAATCTTAATCTTTTACAAAGCATAAAATAAAGTTGGTTTCCGTCCTTGGTTCTTGCACGCTTAGATCTTTTAAACCACCAGTCAATAAACAAAACGATTCAAGAGGAAGGTTTATATTTATAGTCGACCAAAAAAGTGCTTTATCATTTTGGATGACAGCTCCTATTTAAAGAAAATTTTGCTAAGGGTTATTGTTAGAAATTAACGTAATGTATAACAATCAAATATCAGCCTTATAACTAATTGACGTGCAAACGACATTCGAACTTAGCGTGGCAAACCAATTTCTTGGTTGACTATACTAGAGACCGCCGTCTGGTCTAAATTTGCTCATAAACCTTTTTCTGTCCAGCGGCATATATTGTGTATATATTTATTCATAGAAAAATAAAATTTGGTAATTAATATCACACACGGTTGTCATGATTACGCTTTAAATAATCGTTTGGCATTGGTGGGTGTGTGTTTGGTTTTATTTTAATAATTTAATATATTAATATTGCAAATTATGAAAAAAAATATACCATCAAAAACGAAACTTATAAAAAAAAAGAAGTCTCGCAACTCTACAGTCGTAAAAAGTAGCAAGACTTTTTTTTACAAGTTTTGTTTTTGATGGCGTCTCATTTCCTTTTGTACATAGGTCTTACTTTTTCTCAATTATTCCATTATAATACATATATATACAGATACACTAATTAATTCACTGCAAATATAGCTTTGTAATCCGATATATTTTCATGGGATTATAAAGTTATTTATGCAGTTCGTGTATACAGAAAACTGAACCAAAATTGCAAAATGATTTAGTTTTTCCTTGATCCATAAATTAAAGTTTAATTGTGTACTAAATTTGAAGCTTCTATGTCTGCTAGAAGTTCCTTAGAATTTTGATGATCGATCAGTCAGTGAGGGACAAAAATATGAAACTTTGACTAGTTATAGTTCTTAAAGTACTGGGTCAAATTAAATAAATAAAAATAAAAATAGCTTTATTCAGTATCTTAACTTCATAACAACATGTGGCAAGAGCCCCTGCACTAGGCGCGAGCCCGAAAAAAATAAAATTGATTTTGGTTTTTGAACATTTTGAACCTTTTTTTCTATTAAGTCGGTTAAAAATCATGCGACCATATCGAAATATGCATCTGCATCCAATCTAGCATTTAGAAGCGATATCAGTGAGCATCGTTGTGGTAAATAAAGAATTACGATCTACATAATGTAGGTCATACATGAACATGACAAAATATAAATGTTAGTAAAATAATGATAAAAAAAAGCAGTGTGCTTTAAACCACACGACTGAAGTAAAACTTCTTTGGCTTCATCTATATGTATGTATATATGTCGCAGGCAGATACATAAGATATATATATATATATAGCGAACATACATAAACTTCCGTTCGCCTCGCCCGATCACACTTCCGTAACGCTCGCGGCACGCATTCGTCAGCCTACACCTGATGTCAAGTGTGCGTAAAGAAGTTTTACTTCAAAATATTATACCTAATGTTATAATAATATGAGGGCGAATTTATCTTATATTTATACATAAATGAAAACCAGGTTTCTAGTAAAAGATAAAGCCATCGATAGTTTCACATAGCAATTCACGCAGAAATTAGTACTTTTTTTTTTATAAGTTGTAAATTCAAAATTACACGTTTACCACATTTGTGCTTTGTGGTATCACCATTTTCATCATAATATTATTTCATACAATAAATATATCGTTTTTAAAATCTATATATTTTTATCAACTTTTTAACTATTCTTATAACTGAGAAGTAATTTACTTTCACAAGAAGAAACGGGAATTAATCGTAATTAAAATAGACTAGTATAACTTTTTTTTAGCAAAAACTATAGCCACATCGACTCTAAAAATCGTCCTTATTTACGGCTTTTAATATGGAAAAAAGCCCTTTGCGTACATAAAGGCAATACCCATATATGATACTAGCCGATACCCGCGACTTCGATCGCGTGAATTTAGCGATTTTGCTATGTTTAGAGGACTTAAATTATTTCGTGCGCAACCTTTTCATGATTATATAATAAAAATGACATCTAAGTATGAAAATAAACTTAACACTTCGAGACCTTCCGTATAGTTAATATCGTATCGTATCGTATAGTTAATTCCGTATAGCAATTAAAAAAGTAAATTACTTCCAGTAGTAGTTCTTCGTTATTCATTTATTTAATAACAAACGATCAGCATGAGCCTTAGGCAGCACAATTCACAACACTAAATTATGTCAATGTATCGTCATCACTTAAACTTATATATAACTTAACATTAATACTCGTTTCACTCATGTCTGCAATTTGATACTAATGTCAGCCATCCACTTTACGGTCTACCGGAGAGACCAACCCGTATAGCCATACCTTGTTGTTATATATATGTTGTTATATGTATGTATGCTGGTAGACCAGAGCGTGTATGGGACTAATGCATTTGTGCAGGCAACCGGAACAAAATCGAATATCAATTTTCGGTATATATTCTACGGTACACCGGACCGTCCCTGTACACTTTAATCCGTCTTCCGGTGCACCGTGACGTGGATGCCAGGCATTAGTATTTTTCGAGGCTAAACAAGCATGTGATTCTAATACTATAGAATATAGACGCTGGCCACGGTATTCACTGGTGTATTGCCGATTGTATCCACCTTCCCAAAATAGTTCTGTAAACCCGCCTTATAAGCAGGAACTACGCGATTAGTACTGTTTTTTGTTGGGTGGAGGTAAAATCTCGTGTTTAGATTTACATCAATTGCAAACATGAGGGAAACATTTGACACCGAGCGAGTATGGAATGTAAAAGATTATTTGTCCTGCAGTTGTACGTAGTTCGCAGGAAACAGTCCGTAGGCGCCCTTGCAGAGCCCTTGCCACCATCCCTCGTCGATCTAATGTCAAATATTTATTCATTGTAAAGATATTATAGCAAATGCAATCTAATAGAGCGAAGTAATCCGGCTCGAAGGACCACCGGGCCTTCGCGGATGTTGGCCGAATGTGATCTATCAATGCATGTACGTAGAAGGCTTAAGTAATTTATTAAGAAAATCTAAATTTATATATACAAATAAAGATATTGATATTGATACTTTTAGAGATGTTGTTATCAACACCACACTAAAAGACACGCGCATATTTAAAATAAGTGGAAAAGTAAAATTTATTCTTACTTTAAGTGCTACGTATGGGAATTATAAAATTATTCTAATGTAAAGCCAAATCCGTATAGGAAAGTAATAAAGGCAACCAATTTGAATTACTCATTGATAAATAATACAAATCACCCTGACTCTGTGGCAGGCGAATAAGCGCCTTGCGCTGTATACAGTTAAGCGCTTTTTTGCAAGTACCCTATAATCAATACATAGCTTAATACTCAAAAAGTTTGTCAGCGACTATTGCGCTTACTATAACAATGTTTGAGGATGTCGTAACTACATCAGTGACCGGCATTTTGAGTTTAAGCAGTTATTACAGCAGCAGCGGAACACTTCAAAACATCTGACCCCCGTGTTTCGGAAGGCACTTAAATTAGTGGGTCCCGATTAACGTCACTGAGGGATATTAGTCGTAGCCGGGATTGTGGGGGTAAACAAAAATCCTTGTAGAGGACTCTAGTTTGTTTATACCCAATATGAGTATTGGTCGATTTTTTTTATTATTGTTATCACGTTATCATCGCATACGCTAAAATAAAAGGAATGAGAAAGAAAAGAATCCTTTTAGTAAATATCCTTTTCTACTTCGAACAGAATCTCTCTGGAGAACGTACTACGGAGTCGTAAACTCAGCGTAAATGGATTTCGTTATCCCTTCCAATACTCCATATATTATTATGGGCACAATACAACCCAATCGACAAAGTAAAACGGGTATTTGGTGACATATAGCCGGTGCTGGGTGTCAGCAAATATAGAATTAACTAGCTGTTCCCTACGACTTCGTTCGCGTGTACCACTCTTATCACTTAGAGGTTTAAAAATAGTTTTTGGATGAGGATTAATATTATGTTTATAAAAAGACTTTCTCAATAATGCATTATTTTAGTACGAATTTGACTAGCATAAAAAAGATTATACTGAGCCAACCTTAAAAGATATTTAGAACTTTTAAAGGGGAACAATTTTGTCATACATGACTTTCGCGAAACTTTAACCATTTACGCAGCGGAAGTTCTCAAATGGGAAAAAGAACCCCCGATATTGAAACATTCTTCATTCGTGCTCCACACCTTAGCGTGATAATATATAGCCTATAGCCTTCCTCGATAAATAGGCTATCTAACACTGAAAGATTTTTTCAAATCGGACATGTACTTCCTGAGATTAGCGCGTTCAAACAAACAAACAAACAAACTCTTCAGCTTTATATATTAGTGTAGATTTAAAAGAAATGGGCGTTAACCGCGACTACGTCCGCATAAAATTAAACATACAAGATCACTTAGGCTTCAGTCTCTTGATTGTAACTCACAACGCTGCGTTGTGCGGTTCAAACGCAGCGTTTACTGTCTTTGCGGAGAAGCGCTCGATTGATTTTGCCGCATCTACCAAAGTAGACGTATCAACATGGATTATATTTTGGAAATTTCTGCTTGATCTTTATTATTATATGAAGAACGACAATTGCGTACTAATTCTATTAAACTACTTCAAACAGTGACGCACACCACAGCCAATGAAAGAACGAAGCAAAAAGAGCTTGTAAAAGTCTACATGAATATCATTTAAATTTTAAATACGAATTTGAATTCACGCAGTGCGGCTACTCACTCCCCACTTAACCGCGCGTATCGTACGCCGCTGATACTGACTGCGACGGAACAACAGAACATTCTAGACGTTTTCCATGCGATTATGAGATCGACACAAATACCGCACATGTTGTGCGTTACGATCAAAACACCGAAGCCTTGAACTGCCTTAATCTGGCCCATTTACCATTTCACTAAATATAGGTGCAAATTATAAAACTACCCCCTTAACTAATTTCAACTTTGTACGTCCTGCAGTTTACGAGATTTTGGTTTTCTAGATAATATTGAAAGCCATTTAAATGTCTAGAAGTTTATTATATATAAAGTTTACATTATTCGTATTATAAATGCAATACTAATCTAATACAGCACAATTCGAATACTTAAAAAATGAGATTATAAATCGTGGCGCTTTTATGGTCGCAAATATCAGTAGTAACAACAAAAATGACCCATATTCTGGGGATATGGGTCATTTGGACAAATACCCATTTGCAACTTTAAAAGATTTAATGAAACGATAAGAGTGAAAATACTAAACATTAATAATAGTAACAATTGGTACGGGTCCCATGGCCGTGGTGTGTAATTTTAGTTATTAAAAAAAAGAGACAACAACAAAAATAATAATAAAGTTTTATACTTGCAAGATTAAATTTTTTTTTTTTTTTTTTATGTTACAAGGGGGCAGACGAGCAGGCAGTAGGCACCGAAGGTGCCTACCGTCGCCCATGGATTGAGAATGAAATAAAACAAAAATGTACTACTAAAAAGTTCCAAAAATGAAAAGAATCAAACATTAATTTATTTAGTACAATAAAAAACTCGGAACATTTTTTTTGCAAGCAAATGATATTTTTTTGGCATCAACACACATTTATATTCAATTATTATGATTGCATAACTATATTTGACATCATTGTAATACCACATTTTTGGCAAGTAAAGAATTATGATTATGCCAAAAAATATCTTCTTGTAGCGTTATCCCGGTCTAGTACCAGTGTCTGCTTAGATTGCAGACGATGTGGCTGTGGAGCGGGTAAAAAAAAAAATGACCAAATACCGTCTGACGTCATCTCCGGATCCCCCACGATCTCTATAACCTAACGACTAACGTCAGTCAGTGACATTAAACGGGTCCCACTGTTTTACGTGCCTTCCGAAACACGGAGGGTATCGGATATCAAATTTAACCGGTGTTACAATGGGTCACCCATCTATCGCCCGGTCACAGCAAGAGCTATTTAACCTAACGATCAACTCAAATACCGACCACTAATTAGACCACGGCCTCCTCACTATGCCAAAAAATATCATTTGCTTAAAAAATAATATTTCTGAGTTTTTTATAGTGCTAAATAAATCAGTGTTTGATTATTTTTACCGTTGGTACTTTTTTGTAGGATATATATATATTTGACGGGCCCGTTGGCGCTGTGGGCAGTGACTCTACCTTCCACTCCAGAGTCGTGGGTTCGATTCCCGCTTCGAGCCTGGGTGTATTATCTATACGTATGTAGGATTATTATTAAAACAAAAAATATTTGTGTATAACTGGCGTCTGTTACGTATAATACAGGCATTAAGTTATCTACCTTAGGAACAGACGTCCGTGTGTCATATAGTCCAATGTATATTTATTTATATACCATATAGCCTTTCTAGGTAAATGGGCTATTTAACATTGAAAGAATTTTTCAAATTGGACCAGTAGTTCCTGAGATTAACGCGTTCAAGCAAACAAACAAACTCTTCATCTTTATATATTAGTATAAGATGTATGATTTCTGCAAAATATATATATATATATATATATATATATAGTTATAATTTTTCATGATTACACTACATTTTGATTTATTTAAGTCCCTTGTAGTAGGTCGACACTTGGAGTAAATGGCAAATCTCTAAAACTATCATAAATATTTTAGTTATACGGCGTGAACTTGTGGGGAGGGCCGTACAGTGATTTCGCAGTTCAGCGATCACATTCCTCGGCACGATTATACTTCTATAACTAAATCGAATTGCCTTTAGCGTTTTTGCGAGACGATTCAAGTTCCCTCGCCTCGAAGCCGTGGTTTATCCGCCACCCATTCGGCGCCCTCATTGCGAGGACTCGATTGACTTCATAGTTTACAAGAAACCGCTCTATCTACACCACCCTAACGAGGAATACATTTTGAATAGTTCAAAAAAACGCTATGGCTAGTATTGTTTGTAAAATGGATAGATTGAAATATATATTGACTGACATATCAACTAAGTAATCTAGATGGAGTTGTTGCACCGCTTGTATTGTTACAAGTACTTCTTCTCCCTAGCGTCATGCCGGTCTAGAACCAAAGTCTGCTTAGATTGCAGAGGATGTAACCAAAGGCGTATTTACTCTAGAGCCAAGTGGGCCATGGCCCAGAGGGGCAGGCTGCGAAGGGCGGTGAAAGCCACAACTTGTTCTGCTTTTTTGACTTTATATGTCTAAAGAAATTAAAAAAAGAAAAAGGTTTGTCTCATTAACAATACTGTACCTTATTTGGTTGTAAGTTTAATAGTCATCGAGACGTGTTACTAATGTGTCGGATTTTATATTATAAATAAATAAATAAATATATACAGAACTATATGACACACGGACGTCTGTTCCTAAGGTAGACAACTTAATGCTTATGTTATAGGTAACAGCCGCCTGTTATACACAATTTTTTTTTATAGAAATATATAAATACAAACATAAGGATAATACACCCAGACTCGAGGTGGGAATCGAACCCACGACCCCCGGAGCCGAAGGCAGGGTCACTACCCACAGCGCCAACGGGCCAGCCAATTAGAATTTTAAAAGCAAATTACTCATTTCAAATGTGAAGTTACTTTTCCCAAAAACACAGCAATAGTCGTGATAACAATGACATATAGCAGCAATTCGCGGCGAAGGCTACGGAGCCAAGTTCACGTGCGTCCAACGACCGGTTCTTATCATTATTATTCAGACCGATACAAAGGAATCATTACCTACATTACGACCGCCTTAATGTACAATTGTTTTGCGCTAATTAATTTTAATGTCTCCATACGCGTCTATAGAGTCAAAGACAAGTTTTTTTTTTATTCGATTCGGCTTTTTATACGCACTTTTGATTGACATCCTTACGTACCTATACGTATTTTAAATAGCTCTATGATGTTCCGGTGAAAAAGATAAGTTTTCAAGGCAATACTATTTTTGTTAATGTATTAGAAAATACAATTTTTTTATAATTCAACATTAAAAAAACTAACATGATTTGTACTTAATACTAATGTTTGTATCTGCATTTATTGTAAGAATTAGCTTGTTATGATAAATATATAAACAATATTAAGAATTTAGCTACATATATAAAAGAATCGTAAATAAATACACGTTTATACGATTTTATTAAAAATCCCTAGGTCAATATTAACACGCACAACCACTGAACACCAAGTACGATGATTGTCAAGCACTAATCCATTTATAAGAGGAAATAAAAATTAGCTCTGCTCTTTGTACCAAAGATTTCTATCTTTAATAGCTTTAAAAAGCCTTTTAAAAGTATAATAGCTATTGTATTTGTTAGAGAGTAAAAGTCATTTTTTGAGCTATATCGCCTTCAAATAGCTTTGAATGGAAACTTGAAATTTACTTACTCTGATGCACAAACACAAGAACTACTTTTCTTTTATCACTTTTTCTTTTTATTTCGTCGTCTTGTTAAGTAAAGGCTTTATTTAAATGTGAACAAAAGCGAAAACGCCTTGGTTCTTGTGTACAATGTAAGACGTTTTCTCCGTCTTATTGCTCGTGATAGTAATATTTTGTTTTACTTTACATATGATGCATAATTCAGAATATGCTCAACGCTATGCATGTATACAAAGCTTTTACATTTAAATTATTGTCCAGTAGTTAGCAGGGGTAATTCTAATAAGGAGCGAGTTGGAACCCATATTAAATATTACTTTGTGAAGGTAATTATTCCATTAATTTAACTTTTATGTCGTAGCTAATCGTTTTTTTTTTCTTTTTTTTTATAGAGGGTTTGTTCAATAGACGAACATGTCTAGCTAATCTTGGGCCGTATATTATACCATTCAATATTGATACTTTTACGTAAGGCTGTTTTTTATATTTCTATTTCTCGCCATTTATGGATATAGTACAGTTAAAGGGGAGTATATTTGTACATTTATTTTAAAAAACTAGTTTTGCCCGCGACGTCCTCCGCGTAAAATTAGGTGAATTTTTTTTAGCGTGATCATATATAGTTTATAGCCATCCTCGATAAATGGGCTACCTGACACTGAAAGACTTTTTCAAATCGGTTCAGTAGTTCCTAAGATTAGCGCGTTCGAGCAAACAAACAAACACACTCTTCAGCTTTTATATTCCTAAGTAATAAATACAAGTATAGATGACGTATTGCAGCTATTATGAGAGTAGAGAATTTATATTTATAACTCGCCCAGAGCCGACTTTGCTGGTGTATAGCATAGAAAAAGTTTATTAAAGCAGTATTGCATACGTACGACAATAGTCCATTATTGCCAGAGTTCGAATCAAGCACCCTATGGAGTTCATTTTGCCCTTCGAGCATTGAACTATAGAGGTTCTACACTAGATGAATGTGGGCTTATGTAAAGAGATTTATTATTTTATATAAATCATTTATCGCTGCACAAATTACACCATCATCACTTCCCATTGATGTCTTCTATTTACGTCTTTCAATACGATGTATGAAAGATGCATTAGCAATATTTATAGGAATAGTAACATACACGGACACTTAACAAAAATAATATATTATCTTATATGAAAAAACGCATTTCATGAATCGATATTTATTAGTTAATCGATTAATCATAAAGTTGCTATAGAATAAAGATTTTGTGTATAAAAATAATATTTAATCGTGTATAATGTTCTAGATTCTCTCAAGTCAAGTTTTTGAAAACTTGTGTTCTCCTTTTTGTTATGTCCGAGAGGATGTGGTTGTCTCAAATATCGATATTCCATAAGCTATCGATAGTAGGTACATTGTCGATGGTCAACACTATCTGTTGGCCTTGACGGGGGCCGCGGATCCAGTCTGCCGGAGTTCACGGCGAGGGCTACTTTTATTGCCCCAATCCATTTAACTCATTTCGCTGATGTAATCCAGCCGCTTTTAACGCCCCAACCTCGAAACAGACGCTCGCTATTGATATATGAATCGCACTTATTGAACCTTTTTCCACTTTTATCTATAAGAGGAATATCGATATTTTTAAATCACTACTGACCAGCTGGTTAACACTGTGTTTTATTCATCAACAACGACTGCTTTAATCCCACTGCTGGGATTTTGTTTATTTGTACTAAATTTCGATCCTGTGCCTATGGAGATTCAAACTCGAGGCAACAATCGATCTCACGACCCGAGAACGAAATGCATGGCCACTACCAACTGTACCAACGGGCCCGTCAAATTTTTATGTAGATTACTCATAGTTCATGCCATCTGATAGTGGGTTAAGGGGGCACAAGTATGGCGCGTGAGTGGGTGCTACCAAATTATTCTAGCCATTAATTTCAATTAAAAAGTCGTTGTTAATTTTCCGATGGCGTTGCTTTCGTGAGAAATATCTGGCCGTTTGAGGCCGTAATGGTTTCCCTCAATCTAACTCCAATCGTGAGCCAACTAAAATGATCAAATAGTATGACTATATCCCCTTTAATTAACACTAATGACCCAGTACAAATGTTTTGCACTGTAATGCCTATTAAGCAGTAATTTGGATTGTTTGATTAATATAGTAAATTTTATTAAAATACTGTACTTATAAGGAGGTTGAGGAGGTCGTAGGTTGTAGTAATCAATGGCTGGATTTGAGATGGGTGTCCATTCTACCTCCATCCAACCTCCTCCGTCAAATGTCATGGCGCGATAATAGTCGCGAGATTGTGGGATTCTGGCGATCACTTCAGACGGCAATTGGTCGTCTTAACTAGCTCCACAGCCAAATCCTGTGCAATCTAAGCTAACCCTGTTACTAAACCGAGATAACGCTAGGAAAAAATGTAGTAAGGAATAGTATGCTATCCTAGGCAGACTTGAACTCCTATACGCAGGTTTTTCATGGCTTTCTTTGATAGACTATTTAGATATTAACTAAAGAAACGCTAAGAGCTACAATTTGTATCTAGTATCTATATCATCTAAACGCTTCCACAAATATTACGTGAGGTTTTCCTATCGATGCACGAGCTGAAATTCACACATCGGCCTCGCAAGGTCTATTAACTAATACCATAGATTCCGCTAACCAGCGACAAAAGCAAAAATTAACGTATACGAAACTCGAGTCATTCACCCAGAACGTGGAGTGTTGCAAAACGTTAGGCGTATTTCGTCTGCACCATAGATAACAGAACGAGAGTGTTCTGTTGCTCTGCGGTCTGCAATGTACACTATCGGAAGAATATTTTGAAATTCGAATAAATATTGAAAAGAGAGAGAGAGACAGACAAAACTGTTGCTATCTTCTTAGATTATTGTCGTCATCTGAACGAATACTATCTAGTAGCTATTCTTATAGATCAGAGTTCAAACTATCGTTATGAATGGGGAAAACATCATGAATGGTGATATACATAATTATATATAGATTGATGATACAAAAGTAGCTGTCACACGCGACGTCGCCTGCGTTGAAAGCAATGTTTTCTTTCCCTCCCGTTCGATAAGGAAAATTATTTCCGACTCTTATAATGTGAATATAATGTCATAATGTCAGTAGTCAACATCAGTTCAGCCGTTTTTGACATTAACCGTAACGAACTGATAGACAAATAGAATTTGTATGAATAAATTGTATTTTTTAATAAATAAACAAATAAATAAATAAAAATTGTTTATTTCATCAACGAAATATTTATAAACTATTAACAGAAATTGGGACCATCCTTATAGGTTACTGGTATCGCTACCAGTACTTGTGGCAGGTGGCCCTGCTCTTCCATAACTTTTTAATACCGTATAATAATTTTACGTGAACATCAGCTCTATCAGAAAACTTCCTGCAAAAGTTTATCTAGCCTTTTACATGATTACCCGTAACAAGTAAACTGATAGACAGGAATTGTATTTTTTTTACGTAACAAGCACCGTATGCACATATAGCGTGTAATAAATTATATGAAGATATGCATTTAGTATAAATAAATTTCGACGGTGCAAACAGACATAATTTTTTTTAAATATGTATAGATAAGTGTAATATACACAATCTATTAAGATATCACAGTTGAGACAGAGTTCAAATTATCATGAATGAATGTGACTGATGTTATATAATATTTTAATATTAAATTTATTAATAGATCAGTTTAATATTGCTTCTGGAATATTGTTGCTAGCGTCCACGATTCGCGATTGTTTTTGTACCATAGTTCATATTAAAAAATTATGCTAACATTAATGGAATTTTATTTGGAATTTTTATTCAACAAACAGACACTTCTATTTTATTTATTTGTATAGATTTTGCCTACGCCTGTCACTACTTAAGTGTTTATTTACTTTGAACACACACACATGAAATAAGTAAAATTTTGTGAAATATGTTTGTTTTTACTACCAATGTCATAACACCATGTCAAGTCCGTATTGCTTAAATGATTGTAAAATAACAAGAAGCGACTCTACATAAAGATATCTGCTCGACATAGATTTTAAAATTATAATAGTATGTATGGATTTTAAGATTTTTGAGATAAAATCTTAAAATCTATACTATGACTCCATAAAGTCAATTAAAATAACTAATCGTAATTATCTTTAAATATAATACAAGAAACGACTCTACCAAGAATTGTCTATATATTTAGAGAATGCAATTTCAAATTCTATACTTGAAGCGACTCTACATAGAGATTTTGACAATGTTATACTTTATAAAATTTCTACATTTTTATTATAAATATGTGTACATATACAATATTTTTACAATCCCTAAAAGGAGAAATAATCTTTCATTGTATTGAACTCTACATAATTTGCTATAAAAGGAAAATAGCGCAGGTCTGTTTTTAATTAAGCAATTTAAGCAGTCATTTTCCTGCTTGTAGTAATTATCCCAAAATTAACTATGCTGATATAGCATATATATAGAGCAATATAGAAATGAAAATTAGATGAGCATTATAGAAATCTAACCACAAATAGGAGCGATCAGTTTGTTCAAGTAATGCCTATTACCGCATACACACTAGTATTGATTCTAATATCATATATCCAAACTGAAGCTACCCTGCAAACGTTGTCTTACCCGAAAGGAGGTTCTATATCTATTTAAAAATAGCATAAAAACAATCATATCCGTTAAGTTATGCCAAACATAATAATATAAAGTGGCCAAATTTCGTCAAAAATCGGTTTTATAGTCTCGGAGTTTATACCAGAGAAACATCGTGATACGGTTTTTGTATATGCCTAAGATATTCTTAGCAACAAAACTAGTCTATGTATACACACAATTATCCTAGTCAGATATCCAGGGATACATAAATTCAAGGTGTTTCACATAATTGTTTGTAATTCATATTGAACTAAACTTGTGTTAGTGGCCACTAACACTTACCTATGTTTGCAAGTCCCAGACACTGCTATGGTTCCTTCCTCTGCAACGCGATGGACGCGATACCCTCACGGTGAATCTATGCATTGCTAAGAAATTCCTCTATAAGCCCTAAACAGCTTACGAGAGACATCTATAACCAAGTCTCTAATCCGTCTCTTGCTATTTGTTCCTAACCGCCTATAATACCCGACATAAGTAAAATATTTACAAAAATAAACATTAGTACTTGTTAGACGCCAAATATATTACTTATCATAGATGCACCAATTAAATTTGCCAAGAAAATTAGTCTTACTCTCATATGTCCGAGGGATATTTCATTTTATATGTTGGTAGCTAATTATATGACAATAATACTGTAATCCCCACTATAACATGGTGCTCTTATAGCACATTAATATTATTTTATAATATATAATGTTCTAATATATATAGTAATATATTATGTGCATTCGGGAACATACAATCGCGTTGTACGAGAATAATCCTACAATGTGTTTTCCTATAACGTGGAGTAAACCTCCCGTGTTATAGAGGGGATTACAGAACTCCCAAGAAATAATAAGGGAAATAACATACAAAGGAATCTTTATTTGATTTTATTTACTAACTACCTGTAAGCGAATTTGTCTGTGTGAGTTCAGTGATTTTATCACATTTTCAACCAACCAACAACCCTAATTATTGTATAATCAGCTATCTACCATTGAAAGCCCGAACAAAACCTGAGTTTTACCCTGAACAAATCGTTTAGAGAATCAATAGCTCAACAATATAAGGTATGGAATGAAATAAGCAAGGTACCCGGTTCAAACCCCACCGCCGTTGGGGTATTGTCGCACCCAATCCTAATACAAACTCTTAATTTAAGCTTAGTAGGAGGGGAAAAGGGAATATTAGACATACCAAAAAAGTATTCCTAATATTCTTTACAAAAAAATAAATAAATAAAAAATAAAAAATAAATAGATTGTTTTAACTTGCGTTTTTACTATAGGTATTGTGGTAGTCATATGCAATTAGTAAAAAAAATTATTTCAGACAGGTGGACCCTTCAATTTTATTTATATGTATAGATAATTTAATATATTTAGCATTAAAATACTGAGACTGTTTAAATCAATTTTCAAGGTCAACAATTAGACAAGGGAACTCTATTGTGTTATCAGCATCCTTGTCTTACAATTTATCAGTGTTTTTTGTATTTAGTCTTTCTTTTTGAGATAACTGATGACATAAAAAGGAGGAAAGGTCCCTCCTTTTTATGTCAGCTTTTTTATGATCAAGTTGATGTACATGTATAAATATATTTGATCCTAATTTATTAAATTTACTAGCTGTCGCTACTACGCTAAGCTACTACTCGCGACTTTGTCTGCTTAAAACTAAACTTGGCAGATCCCCTAGTCGTCTTTAATGTGACCCTATCTATAAATCTGTTCTTACCGGATGTTTACTAATTATAAACTACCAATGTTTGTATGTCCCGCGGTTTTCGAAATTTCACGATACCCCTGTCACTTTACGCTTTTATCTATATAGATATGAAATGTTATAGCATTATTATTTTATTCCAACATTTCAAGTGCTAGGAATTAAATGATTTAAAAGAATCGTGTATCTAGTCATGTCACACAATGATGTCAGTAATCATGCAGGGCATTAAAATTTTTTTTATGCCCTGTGACTATTATTCGTCATTTAAAGCCTGAAAATATAAAATAAATATGGGAACAATTAAATCATTATGTGTATGTCTATTTTGAGAATTTTAATTAGACTTGATTTGTTTTTTAAATTTAAAAATCTAAGAACATAAACTTTTTTTTGTATCTATTAAAGCTATCCAAATAATTATAAATTTAAAAATATGTCTTAATATATCAGAATTAAGTGTCATTATGTATGTTCCCAATTAACTCTTTACCGAGTCAACCGCTATTCATGAAAGTTGGAATTTATGGGTAAATTGGTTCAAATTGAGACATATTATGATAAATGGCCTCCTCAATTTTATGCGGAGATAGTCTCAGGTAATGGCTAGTGTATTCTGTATAATTAATCTGTGTTACTTTTTTCTTTTCCCAGACATCCAAACCACGTTTGAAATCAGCTCTCAAACAGAGGCATGACAGTGGAGTGGCTGATACATCAGATGCTGAGGAAAGCAAGAATGTGATGTCCGACAGTGACTTACAATACAACAGTAACACGGACGAAAACGCCAATGAGAACTGTGATCCTGATACACAAAATGAATCATTTTTAAACATATTAAACAACAATGCCGAAGATAAGAAATCGCAAATATGGTCTTCAGAATCGAGCCGCCATAAAACGAAAAATGCAAAAGCTTTTAACCGTGACAAGTTTGAACCAATCACTTGTGACACCATTGAACACAAAACTGATCTCTACAATCCGGATAAATTAAACAAAGGACAATACTTAGAGGTTAAATTTAAAAATGAAAGTTAATTAAATTTTTCTATCACCCCAACATAATAATTTAATTATTTTTAATATTAATTTTTATATTTAATTTAAATAATTTGAATATTCTTCATATACTTTAACATAATATGACCTGCACGGGAGCACGGGGCCGTCACATAGGTATCGAAACTGCACGATACGGGGGTTCGCATGTCGAGTGAGGTACGAGCGTGGTGCATGCAAGGGTTGTTCGGCTCGGGCGGGCTTGGGCGGTCTTGGGCGGCCGAACACCGTTCAGTCCTTCGTCGCCAGCCGACACGCGCGCCGGTCCGAGCGCCTCGCGACTTCCCATGGACTACGATCGAACAAACGACAAAAAACTTCATCGCACCCACAACTCACCCCTAACCCCCAAAAGAACCCAAACGACACCCGCGACCCTTTAACCGAACGAAAATGACTCTAAAACTTCGCGCGGAAAAACTTTTTCCCTCTCACGAATACGTATTTTTGTGATCACCAACTTCTAGCCACTTTTAGTTGTCCAACATGCATCTCAGGAATTTATACCGGAACCTATTTATACACAAGAAACGACTGAAACTTTCTACTTGCAACCTTTAAATATTTACACCTTTGTAATAAAAGATTTACACGAATTTTTAAATAATTTTGAACATTATTTTTATCCTAACAGTAATTCTTAGTAGGAGTTAAGTGTGACCAAAAACGTTCGCGTAGTTACAGACAGTGTTACGTATCACTATACTATATACATTAAAGTGTGTTTTTCAAAGAGTGGTTTTAAGGCAGTGTTTAGTTATAGTAATAATTGTTTTTTTAGTGGATTAGTGTGTATTTTAGTGTCCCTGTGTGTATGTTTATTTAAAACTCCGCATAGCCCAAATATTTGGTAAGAATATTGTCTATTTACTTTACTTTATTATTTTATTACATAGAATATTTAAACTGATTAAAACTATAAGTACTCAACTTATGTTATAAGTAACAGCAATCCACTTAAATACACGCAAGATTTCATTAAAATCGGTTGAGCTCTTTAGGAGGGGTTCAGTAATATTCGTACAGACTAATAATTATGTACAAAAATAATTCGGAAATCATAAAAATTTAGGAATTTGTTTTTTTACATCGCTTTGTAACTTTGAAATTTACTTGTTACTACAAAATCATTAATAAGACTTTTACTTTGAATCATTTAATAATATTGATTTATTCATTTATAGTTGACTGAAAAAACTTTATTTTAAACCAGCATATTTTATTTTCAATTCAAAGAATATCGTCTTATTTATATAAAACAACTTTATCTTCAGCATCCTGTACTCTCACGTCTGCACAAATATTCATTGTACTCGCAAGTAAAAAATGAGCCTATGAAGGCCATCTATAAAGTCAATCCAAATTTCTGATTTCAATGAAAAAAAAACGGTTCTACGATAAATAAATCAATTTTCGACTATCGAATACAAGTGATATAAAAAGAGTACCAAAATAAAGCTGTTATATCTTTTTAAGAACATCTAAATGGATCATATTTAAATAAACTGTTGAGATTTAATCTACACGTAATAAACTAAGAACTCGTCTCATCAAAGAAGCTGCAAGAAGCAAGAACCATTTCAGCAATTGAACATTACTGAAAGCAAATGTTTTATGAAATAATAAATTTACATGGCACGTCAGTCTAAAGTTCTAATACGAACGTCACCTATTTAAAGTATCGAAAAAATGTGAAGTGCAAGTGCAAAGAGTATTTAAAAATATTATTTTATAATACTCTTTGTGCTTTTCCTTTCATTCTTATCTTTTAAACCTTCCAGGTAATAGGGGGAATAAAACCAAACAAGCAGAATTCAAAAATAATTTTATCAAGACTAATGAACAACGATAGATTTCTATACATATGTATATATAGTCTATTAACAAGATTTACAAAGTGTAGTAACTGGTTACAAACAAACATATGTTTGCATTGTAGCCGTAAGTTGCTATTCCTCATTATACGTCCCACGCCAATTATTCCGTCAGCTCTTCAGATCCCTAAGAATCCCGCTATGAAACAGGATATGCGTTTATATACGAGTCTGAATGCTTTCCACACAAAAAAGAGGGCAGGTAGCGCTGTGCAAATGAAAATTTTATATTTGAATGTTAACCAGGCGGCCGCTCTACTTTTAATTTAGCTCATAATGAGGCCGTTTAAGTTTGCCACTTCTCGCGACGAACAATTTTCACCGAAAACAAATTACAGAACTTTCAAATTCATGACAGGCGTCGGCTCGCGTTTAATGGGTAGTTTTACCAACTTCTGTTAATAATACACCCGAAAGAACTCGTCGCCTAGACGTTGGACTCTTTAGAGAAGAATAAAGCGCTCAACTAGTTAGAAATAAGATGTAGTATATAAGCGAAACGTCACCTAAAACGAATTTCCCAAAACTGATAGATTATACTAAACATCCGCTAAGAACGGTCTTTCGATAGGGTTAGATTAAGTCTTAGGACTCCATGAGAAACTAAACTACTTTGCTTTAATCCGCGAATGAATACGAGGGAAAATCGGTGTAATGCTGCCACCCGAAAGTGAATATCTCAAAATTGCTGCTTTCAATCACACAAAGAGCCTTTACAGTTCCCCAAAGAGTGCTGATCGCCATATTTGTCGATACTTAATATATGTTTACATCGATATCTACTTTTGAGACATTAATGTCACATTAAGTTTTTGATTAACTCTTTTTTGAATATTTTCTTTTAGTGAGATTAATTGGTACGTTTTACTCCAGTTAAGCTGTTATAAGAGCTTATATTCGAGTAGCAACGACAATAGCCTAGGTGGGTCGGAGTTTGAAAGGAGCACCTTACTGATTTCAGTTAGTTCTACCGTGCCGTTCCGTTGCAGTATCGAGGCTTCATTTAAAAAATGACCACTGAATTCCTTTTCTGGTGAAGCTGTCACGTACAATACATTTTTATTTTAATTACATGTGAGAAGGCTCATCATAACCCTTTCTGGAGAGCCTGAAATGTTTGAAGTACGGCCCTCCGTACTTCAATCATAGTGGTCTGGTTCGATTGTCGTGTTCTTTACCCGGGTTACCTCAAACAGCTTATGCTGGTATTGCATTCACTGCATTGTAAAGGAAGGAGCCAAGACATGCCTGGGAATAATGACCCAGTAGGTTTAAATGAACTCTGTAAATTGGCAACTTAGATTCATCTTCACTGCTAGTGTTAACTTCCCTGCCCAACCAGTTCTAGTCTGATCTTATCTTATAATGATACCCTTCTTTTAACCTTCATTATGGTGATAAATCTTATGTATTCGATTATTATTCAAGGTTTTGAGAGGGCTTAGGCTAATAGGGAGACGTGAATGAAGGTGAAAGTTGTCAAAAGTGATAAGGAAGATGCCGTCAGTTGCTACATGTATAAGGAACGATTGCTTTGTAAATAAATATACTTTATCGATTATCGATAAATTTATATGAACATACCTATTGCACGATCTAGAGAAGTGCAATATTTCGGCCGCGACCCGAGAGTTATCTGAACAAAGGTTCTGAGAACAGTTTAGTTGCATTGAACGAAATATCTATGCCTTATCTGCACCTGAAATTACAGGTTTAAGTTTTTCTTTGTTAGAATGATTCGAGGCAATTATAAGATAGTAATAAGAAATGTGTGACTTACTTAATGGATCACTCCTCTGGGTCGAATTGTGTCAGTGTGAAGTGACCATTACTACGTACGTATAATATTAACAATGGATAACATATTCAATACAATGAAATATATTGAATACTTTTTAATAAGGAAATTATGTTTTTATTTGGTCCCGAGAAAACAAATTGGGAAACTGTAATGTTTTTCCGGATATAATGATATAAAATATTTCATTGTGTTTATTTATTTATTTCCTTACACAAACATATTTACAGAATACTTAATGTTGTCAACACAAATCAGTAATCCTAGATTCAGAGTCTTAAATATGACCTATTATACCGGAGCCGGATATAGCTCAGTGTTTGTACATTTTTGTCCTTGAAGTCTACAAAGTACTATAAAACCGAACAGCTACACAAAGTCCCCGGCCACACTACATGATCATTGAAATGATCATTCAAATGAAGCTATATCTGGTTCTGAAATTACAAACAGACAGAAGGAAGGGAAAAAGAAAATATCTGCTCAGCAGTAGGACAATACAAGTTATTTTAAAAATCCTTTTTCGTTCTCAGCAGTACCAACATGATAGCAAAAATAGCGGAGGAACAACAGCCGAGCAAAAAGCGCGCGTGTTTTATTGCTAATCTGAAGGTACCTTCGTCGTATCGTTAACGTGACGTTACTTGAATACTTAAGTAATTACTTAAGCTTTGTTAAATATTTAGGCACAAGACGTTGGTGCGCAAATCTAGTGTGCATGAAATTATGAACGTTTATATATTGAGATAAAGAAAATTTGAAAATATCGTGAGGAAATCGTACGCACGACTATACAACTTTATTTCTAAGGCCTGCTCACCGAGACGCCGTGGCGACGTCGCCGTCTACGTCGCCATGGATATGTGTGGTTTCCGAATGAGTAGCCAGTAGTACTACACTTCTAATTTGGAGATGTCGCCAAACCGTAATCAAGTGAGTTTGATTACGGTCCTGTCCTAAATCTTTAAATGAATTGTTTGGATACATAACTGGCGACGTCGTCATGGGGTCTCGGCGTGATAGAGTTTTAAGTCATATAGTATAAATTTTCATTTTCGACAATATTGAATACTATTTTTCCTACACTCTCTTATATTTAGTACTCTTTATCCTACACTCCAGGAAGGCTGGAAAAGATCTCTTTTAGAGATAAGCTTTTCCTTTGTTTACTTCCTATCTATATTGCGTATTTTTCTATATATAGTTCCAGGTACATAAATAATAAATAAATATTTTCGGCGAGATATTTTGTTTAGTTGATAATACATATTTAAATTAATCAATCAAAATACAAACACCGGCAGAATTGGCGGAACACAAAAAAGGAAAATATCAACTAGTTAATATTATTTTTAAACCAATAATAATTTAACATGAAACAACAATTAAGTTAACATGGTTTGACATTAATTTGCAACACCATACTTAAAGTTTAATTAAAAAAAAGTGTATTATTCATATGTATGTAATTATATATTTCTAAAAAAAAAATTGTGTATAACAGGCGGCTGTTAGCTATAACACAGGCACAGTCTACATTAGGAACGGACGTCCGTGTGTCATATAGTCCTGTATATGTTTATTATTTATTTATTTGGAAATTAGTTCACGGGAAGGAACAGATGATTAAACTTAAAATGAGTATCAGTTGTTAATATATATTTATATTTAAGGGGTTATGAGACAACCCAAATAGATATTTAAACTTATATATTTGAATTAAAATTACACTAGAATTTATATATCTGGCTATGCCCAATAAATAATAAAAGATCTAAACACTGGGACTAATAAAGAAATCATTCTTTTATGCATTCACCGATCATGCACCTTAACGAGATTTAATTTAATTACTAGTAAATTTGTGTTCACAGGATTACTTTTCTTTTAAGAGATTTCTTACAGAAACCCATTGGATGTAGAATATTAATTTAATTTACGCTACTTACTTTATTTACTTCTTTTTTAAATTAAACTTTAGAGGTTTATAAAGAAATAAAAATATATTAGCCGAATAAATTTAGCCTAAAGTATAATCGAAAACACAAATGATTCCTGACTCTTGAAAGAAATATTATTGTGTCCAAAAAATACCCTGAACAACATATGAAAACATAACAAAATGGCTGTATGTATCGCCCCGAGGAAATGTTTGGACTTATATCGACAACTGCCATAATTTTACATATTATATTTGAATTAGCAACTTCTAAAGATTTAAATTAAAAACACATTACTTCCCTCAGATTACACACAAACGATCAACTGTTGAGCGTTAATGGGGTATCGCTGGTAGGACAGTCTAATGCTGAAGCGATGGAAACCTTACGGAGAGCTTTACTACATTCACGACCAAATGTACATGGCAGTATATCCCTCACGATCGCTAGGAGAACTGGTAAGTTATAAGTGTTACTAAAAACGCGTACATTTGATGCGTATCTGTATCCTTGTCTGATGCACTACATTATACATACGATAAGTCCGTCTTGCTGGCGCGTACCTTCAATTGGTGGCAACCCCTATTTGAAGCCATTTTAAAACAGGCAACCCTATATTATCATAAAGAGAAAAAAAGCTTTAATCATATACCTAATTTATAAAAAAAAACTTCTGAACGAAGTTATGTAACTGTACAACCTTGTACCTAAACTTTAGTGATAAAAATTAGCGCAGTATGGTACAATGTAACAACTGATGTATATATAGTTGATCTGGATTTATAAACAGGATATCTAGAACATTTATTATTAATAGAGATCAAGTGGTGGTCGAATTTGCCAAATCAGTAGTTTTGCGTGTTATGATTATTTGACAATCAATATTTTTACTGTAAATCGTTTGGCATTGGTGTGCGTGAGGTATCATTTTAAAGATTTAATGTACTTATTAATAACGCATATTTTATATAAATATTAGCATTCGAACACCCTTCTCTATATGAACTATGATTGAGCCAAATTTCATACTCCTCCATCCGTTTAATTTTCTTTAAATGGCACCGAAAGTTTTGGTTTCACGTTTTATTATATATAAGGATGTGATACTCAAAATCTTTATTTCACCTTACAGATAGTATGGACAGCTTAGCGAGATGGAAAGACGATACCCCACCGAACGGCAACGACACGACGAATTCCAACGACAACAGCAACTCCCAAAACTTTAACACAGTCATCTACAACACGAATCACGACAAAGAGAACAAACCTATCGACAGCTACAACCAAAAACACGAGGCTAACCATAAGGAATTCGAAAATCACGATACAAGACCAAAAAAACACTCATCAATAGTGACCATAAACAACAACAACAGCTGGGTCTCTAACCAATCGGATGACAGTAAAGGATATTTAGAAAGGGACAAAGATACGATTCCCCACGATAGTAAGAGAGATAGCTTCGAGTGGAGCAGACTGGATGGATGGAACCCCGTAATAGATCGGCTGACTGGCCTTCGTAATGAGAGTTACTACATGGCGACTCAGTTGGAACCTCCCACAACGAATGGGCATCATTACAGGCAAAATTTGGGGCACGTACACATGTCCCGGTCGCCTCCCGCCCATCACAATGTCATTATTGAAGAGGATTATGGAACGAAGTAAGTAATTTTTTTTATTATCAGCCTGTAATGTCCCACTGCTGGGCCTTCCCTCACTTGGACCACTCTCCTCTATCCAGAGCTAACCCAATCCACTCCTATAGTTTGAATGAGCATATTTTTATTTTTTTAAATATGTTTAATGAATTACGTTCAAAAAGAAAAGTTGGTTCAAGTGGGAAGCGAGTAGGGAACCAAATCTCTCATAATTTTCATCTTTCCTATCAACTTGAGGTAGAGGTTTTTAGAACTAATGGCGCCATTTCATTAATTTTTTTTTAAAGAATATTAGGAATACTTTTCAGGTATGTCTAATATTCCCTTTTCCCCTCCCACTAAGCTTAAATTAAAAGCTTGTATTAGGAGTGGGTGCGGCAATACCGCAACGGCGGTGGAATTTGAACCGGGTACTTGCATTTTGAAAAATTATCATCGCCATATCTTATGAAATCATACTTTTATCATAATCATACTGTTTTATCTTTTTTTTATAAATAAGTTAAACCGCCTAATGGAATTAATATATACTTGAAACGATATATCGTAAACGTCTTTTATTAAGAACGTTAAATTATCTATATATAAATCAATTCGCATAAAGAAAAAAAAATGTGTGTTGCTATCTATAGAATTTAGATCTACAATAAGTCTACGACCTTTTCAGACGCAGTTCTGGATGGAATGATGCAGTTGTCTATGGACGTTATTAGCATCTTAAATCAGATTACTGTCTGCCCGCCTGGTCGTTGCTTCAATTAAAAAAAAAACAGGCTGAAAGTATAGACAGTCTGTCAAATAATTCAGAAATTGCATATTTACCAACCGATTAAAAAAAAAGTAGGCTTCAATATTCATATGATATTGGGTACTCTAATGACTGTAACCTGATTTAGATATTGTGTTTAAGGTAGAAATTCGGAATGGTACAAGCACAAAAGACACGTTGCTTTTAAACCGACTTCAAAAAAGGATGAGTTCGTTAGAACTGTAAACTGGGTGAAATTTTATTTTGGTAATTCCTTTTTATTTGAAAGCTGGTGCTTCCCGTGTGGTCCCATTTAAATTTGTCCAGTTCTGACAATTTGAAGCCGATTTTTTTTAAAAGGAATAATGATTATAAACTGTAATATAAATCCATGACTCCACCATCAGTATAATGAGGCGACCCACGTGTCAAATATATTCGTAATACATTATGTATGTGGTGTAATTATAGACACCATATACGTGTAACGTTGATTATGGTCACAGACGCATCGATTGTAAACTTCCGTTCGAGTTGGCTTTGGTCTTTGACCGCGCCCGTTTTATTCTAATGAAAATGGCTGACACTTTGTTGTAACTGGACAGTGAAGTCTGACTGTGACAGTGGTATCCGTATCCTTTTTCTGCTATCCATCTACGTTTATATCCTTTTATTTGAAACATTATTCCTTTACTTCTATTTCAGAGAAACGAATTAAAAAAAAAAACCGGTCGTGGTGTAGCCGTAAGCACTTAATTAGAGGTACCACGCTTGCAGTCTTTTTGGTCTGCAGCCGAATTGGTTAGCTTAGGTACCAGTACCTGTTCTTCACATAAGATCGACATGAAGTGAAGGCAATGCTGTCACGTCAAGTGTTTTTTTTAAATTTATCAATATAAAATACACTTTCAAACAATAAATAAAAACATTATAAAAAATTTATGAAAGTTTGTCCTTAATACTAGTAAATTGCGATTAGCTTAAATTATAAATAGAAAATTTGTTGTAAGTACGTACAAAGAGTTATTAAATTAATATTTAGATGCAGGGTAGAATAGGACAAGGTGGTAAAACTGCAATAAAAACTAACTTAAATTGTTTACAGTATTGTGGTCGCGTTTTGTTCGGTTTGTGACAGTTCCCGGTGGCGTAAATCTAACCTAAACATCTATTTAAAGGCCGGCAACGCATCTGCGAGACTCCTGGTTCTCGTTTGAGACTTTAAAATGTTCACCAACAGATAAATAGATAAATACTTTATTGCAAACAAAAAACAATAATTAATAACAGAGGACATTTTATTAACAAAATAAAGAAAAAAACATTTATAGTGCAAAGGCGGTCTTATTACTATTAGCGATGTCTAATGCCGGAGCCAGACATAGCTTCATTTGAATGATCATTTCAATGATCACGTAGTGTGCCCGGGGAATTGGTGTAGCTGCGCAAAGCTTTGTAGAACTTGTAATCTTCAGGTACAAAAATGTGCAAACACT
Source organism: Charaxes varanes (assembly GCA_024363005.1). Taxonomy (NCBI): domain Eukaryota; kingdom Metazoa; phylum Arthropoda; class Insecta; order Lepidoptera; family Nymphalidae; genus Charaxes; species Charaxes varanes. The sequence goes on from JANCMC010041845.1 coordinate 1,739,986, forward strand.
TTGAGCTATGTCTGGCTCCGGCATAACAGACAGCCTCACGGAAAGAAATAATGGACGTGAGAGAGGTATAGTGCAATATACTATGTATATATCAAACCTCCCAAGTAAGTTGTTGTAGCCCCAAATTCCCAAATTCAGAGTAGAGTGTTACAAACATGTAACTTGAAATAAAATCGTCATAATAAAACATATTTGTGTATACAATTATATATTCAATAATGACGACTACATTATTGTATACAATAATATATTAAAAGTGACTGTTATATTACAATTTAGTCGTTTGTAACGCTCTACTGTAAAGTTGGGAATTTAGGGTTACAACAATTTACCTGGGAGGTATCGATATATGTACATAAAATTAATAAATACATAACTATAATATACATACATATATGTTATAATAGATGATATCTATAAGAACTAATAGGTAGAGGAGGATCTAAGGTAGAGTAGATAACAGAATGTAGAGAATGGAAGATGTATGACTGTAGTATTGTTGCATATTGCAACACCGGCGAGACAAGTCATTGGAAGTGAAGTCAAATGCTAATAAGCATGATGGCTTATCTAATGTGAACATATGACTCAACACATTGTATCATAAGAACAATAGATTATCTCGTAATAGTACAATTCGACTTACGGAGTAGGTTAGTACCTTTATATAAATAGTTATAACAAATAAATAATGAATATATAGATCTATATGGCATACAGACATCCTAAGGTAGACAACTTAAGTCTGGTCAAGGTTGTAAAACAAGAATGTTTGAAAGTTAAAATTTGTTTCTGCTTCCGCATCAGACTTGGTGTCAGTGCAGTCAATGAAAACATTTCAAAGTTTAAACGAAAAGCAATAAGTGCAGTTTAAAAAAATGATTAATCTTACAATAAAACCTAACTCAGTCCGAGATCTTTTATTAATAATTGGTCTAGTCCAGGGGCTCCTAAACTTTAAAGGTAACGGAACACCAACTAAATACCGTTTATTTTATGGAACCCCATATGAAATGATTACAAATCAACACTGAAATTTATATGACAATATATTTTTTTAAGAAATGTGTAATATAATTGAAACTCCTTACTCTTAACTTCAAAGTTTTAACGTGAAGAATGAAATTGTTTTGCTATTTTATAAATAATTGTTTTATATTTCGGTATTATATCAGAAAATTGTATATATATAGACTACCATCCAATCTTGACCTATTTTTGTTTTTTGTATAAACGTAGACTGAAAGCCCGTTTCACAAATTTGAGTTTCACTTTATCATAAATTTTCGCAATTACAGAATATTTAGTGCAACCCTAATAACTATACTACGGAACCTATGGATTTCGCAGAACCCAGTTTGGGAATCCCTGGTCTAGACAATCGATGGAGAATAGGAATACGAATGCTAATTATTGAAAACTGTACAAAACAAAGTGATGGAATTTTCGAGAAGAAAAATAAGAACTTTTCGAATCGAAGTAAGTCGACGAGTCGTCTTTAGTTAGGATGAAAATTTTCGCGCTAGGCCCACAGGAGTAGAGTCTTTATCGTGTCACGCTTTTAATCAAAGGTAATGTAACCCGCGTTGACTCTAAGAAGGGTCCGCTGGTGGTCTTGCACGAACATTTTCATCCTAAGTAAAATCGACTCATCGCCTTACTTCGGTTTAAAAAGGTTTATTGAATGCAAGTCGTAGGAATCGAGTAGTAGTTAATAATATTAATCATATCGTCTATTGTAGTGTAATCCTTTACAATAATATCATCGACCCGAATGGCGCAGTAGGCAGTGACTCTGGTTTCAGCTCTGGAGGTCGTGGGTTAGATTCCCGCTCGAGTCTAGGTGCATTATCTATAGATATGTATTGATATAAATTTCTGCAAAAAAATATTTATTTGTGTCTAACAGGCGTCCGTTGCCTATCACACAGGGATTAAATTGTCTACTTTGGGAACAGATGTCCGTGTGCAGTATAGTCCTATATATTTATTTGTCATTATTATCCATTCACAGAACATATACATTCCAAAGCTGTGTAGATTTTTATTTGTTGTACTTATTATTTCTATATCGAAACCTTTCAAAATATCGTTGAAATGAGAGCGGACCGCTTTGCCCGCAGACAAGCACAGATTGCTGTAATTCGTAACACCGTTACCTTTCTTCGATGAACGTCTCTATCGTAGTGCGAGCCGCTGTCCTGATGCCGGCCCACAACTTTCCTCAGCGATTGAACTGGTTGTCTATCGTGTTGCACACACGTAGAGGCCCCTTTCGCTTTTCAAGGTGAATTTCACCGGTGCTTGTCTTAAGGTGAAGTGCTATTTATGGAATTTTTTAAAAGTTATGTCTAAAATTTTTATGTTCTGTCATCATTTTGTAATCGGTCTTTGTACGACTGCTGCCCAACTAAAGGACATGGAATATAAGTAGATTGGAATAGACAAATAAAGCATTCGATGCTTATATATTTTTGTATATTACAAGGGGCAAACCTGCAGGCAGTTCACCTAAGTGACTACCGACGCCCATTGATATATTCACCTCCAGGAGGCTCGCAGATTCCTTGCCGGCGTTTAGAGAGGGGTTTAGGTTACCGGGAATTGGGACATCAAATCGCGTGCAGTTTGCGAGAGTTCCCGGCAATTTCGTTTCGTTAAACGAAATCTTTGTATTTATAATTCTTCTTTTCGTTTCTATGTTACTGACTTCTTCTAAAGCTTTTGACAGGCAAGGGCCACATCGTTAAAAAATTAGCTGCATGCGGGCCACATTGTTAAAGAATTAGATGTAGACGGGCCACACTTGTAAAATAATTATTTCGAAATAGGTGTCCAGTTATCTATTTATCTAGGTAGAAATTGTAAGAAATATTAAAAATACTAAATTTTAGTACAATACGACAGAACTTCACACTCGTGTAATGTAATTAACTAACTATTATGTATTTAGGAAAAATAAATTACCCTTTATAAAACTGACGCGGGCCTCAAAAAGAGGGGTCGCGGGCCACTTGTGGCCCACGGGACATGCGTTGCTAACCGCTGGCTTAGACTGATTTCTTATCAAACACTTAGACAACAAAAACGATTTGTCATAATGAAATTGTCCATATTGAGCTCTATTTCTTTACAGAATTCTAGGACTACTTTTTGTATGCTTTAATATTAGACACTGCTTCCCCTTCTAAAGAAGCGCAAATATTCTTGACTCCTATAACTAAAAGTGTTTTGTGTGTCAGAGGATGGCAAGATAAATAAAGTTGTTACGGACAGATGATACAAGAACGGTATGGCGGCGTCTTCGATCGTGGACGTGTGCGTTCTAAAGCCATTGCGCGAACCTGGCTCAGGGCGCCCTATACTTAGTATTTCCATCAATACTTGGGTCTATTTTCTTGTCTGTCTGGACGTCGACCATACGGTAGTCTCAATTACGCTCGCCTTATCTTATTTCTTTCAACGTGGCTGAGCCAGTGACTGTCACTAAAAGTTCTATTCCAGCGTTCGTCCTCACATGATTATTTAGATGTAAGTAGATTTTTGATTCATACGTAACTTTAAACTTAATTGCTGTAAAACTTATTTATTATACGACAATATAGTAGTATATAGAATATGATTTTACGAAATACAAGCAAGAAATATGTGAATCAAAGAAAATGTGGTAAACTCATATTAGCCACCACAGGACTCTTTACGTCTAAGCAACGTCAAAAGACACACAACACTTATATAAAATAGACTGAAATAAATTGCGTAAATATTACGGTGAATGTATGTAAACGCCGAAGGAATAAAACAATTTCCAACACGCGAGGTAATTTGGATTCGAGTATGTAACGTAATTTCATATATCGCGAATTGAGAATTTCAATATTCCTAATATAGATTTGCATCCTTGAACATATCAAAGGCGAAATTTGCAAAATTCTTATAACAAAAATGCCTCCGGATAATATTTTACTCAGTAGAAACAAATTAGGTTTCACGCGTCTACCAATTCTACCAAATACAATTAGTAGAATCGTCAGATTCTCCTCCACATCGTCGACGCAAAAATGACGTACCAGGTTAAGCTACCGGAACCCGAACTCCATCACCGTAACTTTTAAAGAATAATATGGTGTATACGTAAATATTTTAACATTTTAAAAGAATTTTTATCCCACCGCTGTCCGCTGTGTATTGAACCAATTGATACCTGCTAAGTAAAGCTCACAAAAGTATGAAAAATTATACACAACCTCGCTTTCATATTTATATGTAAATCATGGACTTCACAAATGGAACCGTGAATTAGTATTCAATATTCAAAATGAAATAGATTTCTCCACGTCAACTCAAATATGATCATCGAACCTTATAAACGAATTTCAAAAAACTCTACCGACATACACATATGTACATACATGTGTATGACACTGATTGAGAACCTGTGCAATTTGCATACACAAAAAAATGGAATAGTATTTCAATATATTATGCAAAATAAGGCAGATATATTTAATTTACAATCAAGAGGAGTATAAAAATACTGTTTCATTGAACTCTACTGTTTTATTGAGGACAATTTCTAATATTTGCATGCTACGAAACGGAATATCTATCAGTCGGATAATGTCAACATCATGTATATTTCATATTCAGCAAATTAAAATCATTTCTTTTTTTTTTAAAGAATATTAGATAATACTCCAACGGCGGTGGGGTTTTGAACCGGGTAGGTTGCGGATTTTAGTCCATACCGTTGTAGTATTTAGGCTCTATTTCATTTCGTTTCGTGTTTCGTTTCGTTTCGTTTTGTTTCATTTCGTTTCATTTCATTGAAGACTAGCTGTGCTTGTCCGCGAAAAATTGGGTAAAACAAAGAGGTTTAATTTTAGCCTGATGATATATATAGCCTTCCTCGATGAATGGGCTATGTAACACTGAAATAATTTTACGAACCAGTAATTCCTGAGATTACCGGGTGCAAGCAAACAAACAAACTCTTCAGTTTTATATATACATTAGTATAAATATACAATATAAATATAAAACTATTTATATGCTTTATATAGTAAATAAATAAATATAAATATACCTTTCCCTGTCTAGCCAAATCTGGTATGATTCTACTAGTGCGGCTTTCGATGTCCTTTTTAATAAAGAACTTATGATAGTTCTTGACAAGCCAAGGTCTTTTAGTAGGTTGTACAGGGATTTTGCTAGTATACCTCACGCTCCTAGCTCTACCGCGAATGAGCTGGTTTAGTAAAGTACTGGTGATGCACAGATACGCTTAACCCATCCAAGATTTTCACCAGGCTAGTTTAATCGCCTGTGGTCGGCCATTGCTATCTAGATGTTTTCATGCCTGCCAATTAAGCCTTGGAGGGAGTGCGACAATACCACGGCGCGTCGGTGTTTTAACCGGGTTTCTAATGAATTTCAGCCCATCCTTTATACCGCTGACCTATGGAGGCTCTGCCCCAATACCGTACACAAAAAGACATACAAATATGCTAATTTTTGGCACATCACACACCGTAGACTGGTGTGTTCAACCCCACTGAACATATCCTCTCATTAATTCGTTCAAAACTTTCAGGAGGAGGACAATGCCCGTGTTGAACGTGCGCTAACACGGACGTAAGAGGGGATCCCGATTCAATAACGTCTGCAACCCCCATCCCTCCTTCAAAACTTGCCCCAAAACTTCCCCAGCCGTGTTCCCGAATGTGTAAACAGAATCTATGCACGAAGCTCGCAGAGCGATCTTTGCCGTTTAAAGCTTTTTATTACGAGCTTTTATTTAACTTACCTTCGTCGTTGCCAAATCTTCGAATACCTAAGATTTTTGCAGCGGTTTTAAAAGCAAACACATTTCACGACAATTATATCAGTACACTGGTCAGATGTGAAAAATTCTTTAAGTGTTAGATAGCTCATTTATCGAGGAAGGCTATAGGCTATATATTATCAGGCTAAATTTTTTCAACTAATTTTACGCGGCCGAAGTCACAGGTAACAACTAGTGATAATGTTGGAAACTTCTGAGAGTTACTATGAAAACTAGAATAACGCCCACATCACGTTCGGTAAGTTGGAGATACCACACGTAGGTATCTCGTCTATGTTCCGTTATCTACTTCCGTTTTAAACACACTGTAATTAGTTTTACTTGCTTGAGGCTAACAGGTTAAGTACGTAAACAATTTTAAAACGTTTAAAAAAAAAAAATTAGTTGTCGTATACATTTGACATTTTGAGGAGGAGGTCGTAGTTAAAACATTCGCCAGGATTTGAGTCCAACACTAGATTAAGCAGTTCTTACCGTGACCGGGTTGATGGATGTGTGTTTCCTACCCCGTGTTTGGAAACGCACTTAAAACATTGGGTCTCGATTAATGGCACTGAGGGATATTTGTCGTGAGATTGTAAATATTGTGGGGGTTCCGGAGATGACGTCAGACGGCAGTCGGTCGTCTTAACTCGCCCCACAACCACATCCCCTGCAATTTAAGCGGACCCTGGTACTCAACCGCGATAACGCTAGGTAGAAGTGTAGATTTGACACTTTACAATATATATAAGCTATTAAGTTGGGGTCAGCCCCAGGATAGGAAATTGTATTTGGTCCCTATAAATGTTAGTACATGCTCACGGACTCACGGACGTCTGTTCCTATGGTAAACCACTTAATGCCTGTGTTATAGGTAACAGACGCCTGTTATAATTTTTTTGTGTAGATATATATAAACACATGTCATCTGTGTATGTCACCTCCAACGGGCCAGTCAATTATGTAAATATTTTGTTGTGAAATGACTTGTTGTTCGGACAAATTTCGGTCGTGAACTTCGTAAAATGCTATCGAATGTCGAACTTTGATATTTTGAGTTAAGTGTCAGTCAGGCTGTGGAAGCTTTCGAATGTGATTATTTACAACTTGAGGAAATCAACCTCGATACACTTAAGGTTATATATTTTTTACTTATTAAGGCCTTCAATTACGTGGAAGGTTCTCAATTTGTAAATAGATATTAAATTAATGAATCTGGACAATAAAATAAAATCAAAATTCATTTATTCACCTAGGTTTCTCTATAAATACTTGTGAAGGAAATTTTTTGGCATAGTTATATATATATTTAAATAATGTGTTATATAATGGTGTCCCCGTGACCCCTATAATGACCTCAGATCGGAAACGACATCGCGGCTGACAAAGAATGAGATGGAGGAACGACTTGGATCGTTATAATAGAGATTGGCAACGCATAGCCTTAGACAGAACCATATAAAAAGAGGGTAGAGAGGCCTTTGCCCTGCAGTGGGAAAAAAAAGGTATAATAACTTCTTAGCGCTTCGTTGGCAAACACTACATCGTTGTAGCCCAGAACGTAACTACATTAACTCCTCTGTTGGAGGCAGCTAATAAATAAGTACTCCCGCGTGCAGAGGACCTAGACGATAGTCATAGACCTTTTCGATAGCTTTACTCACTTTTACGTTCGAATCCGAATGTGAAATGAAACATTAATGCTACCGTTGTCCATAACTTAATTGCTAAATATTGCTAGCATGAATGAAACAGAACTCGCACTTATCGAATCTTCGACGTTACGGCCATGTATATCGTGTAAAATGGAAGCGGTAACCTTCATTTGACATTTCGTTTCGAACGTAAAGGGGCGTAAAACTAACGAGAATGTTCGTGCTAGGCCCTCAGGTGTTAGGGCACGCAGGGTACGATAAAAGATGGGACATCGTTTGAGGCTAATATGCGCTGAATAATAATAGTATTCTGGTGATAATATATGAGATTTAGAGCTGGCTTAACGAGGGTTCCTCGCGGCTGCTCTGAGAAAAGCCGGCCAAAACATTTAATAAAGCTTTAATATTTCCGTAACCTCTATCATTACGCGTACATTTCCAATCAGAAGTAGGTGCGACAGTAGCCTGGTTAGATCAATATTAAAACTGAAATCTTGTGAATATCAGTCCACAATTTCTATTATTGAGTTATGTTCTTCCAGGGGTGGATCTTCTTCTTTATCTGGGCGATAACTGGTCAGATCCACTACGGGTACGCGACCCGCACCCTCGCTGCTATTGTCACTGTCCCTATACCGTCCGTGACAGTAGTATCCGCATTCTTTCTCTCCTCCCCATCTACCTTTATATCCTTTTACTCCATCCCTTTCCCTTACTCCTGTCTTTTTAATTAGACGTAGCCATGTTTGTAGCCAATTAGGCCGGCACGTCCGGCTGTAGTACCAGTACCGCTTTCTTACGTAAGAAGGCCTGAAGTGGCGGCAATACTGTCACGTCAAGTTATGGTATTCTTGTTTCGTTTCGTTCGGTTTCTGAGACTTCCCGATGGCCTAAACTTGTCATTAAAGACCAGCAATGCATCTGCTAGCCTCCTGATCGTGCAGATGTCCCTGGGTGTCGGTAGGAACTTGGCTGCCTGCTGTCATGCTCTAGATAAAATTGATTACGACATAATAGGACTCGCAGAAGTTCGTAAGAATGGATGCCAAATCGAAGAACACCGAGAACACATATTATGTTACATAGGAGAAACTCCTGGACTCTATGGTGTTGGATTCATAATCAAGAAACATTTAAAAACAAATATGACAAACTTCAAAGGAATATCAGAACGAGTGGCTATACTACAAATGAAGTTCCATAACGTAGAAATATCTATAATTCAAACCTACGCGCCCACGACAGACGCAAACGAAGAGGAGTTATGTAAATTTTATGACGACTTAAGCTTGGCTCACGATATAGCGGGAAAAATAGTCCTCGTAATTGGAGACTTCAACGCGAGGATAGGAAAACCTAAAAGCTCTGAGACACTGATAATGGGAAAGTTCGGGTATGGTAGTAGAAACGAAAGAGGCGAGAGAATGATCCAATATGCATACGAAAATAAATTGTCAATAATGAATACATATTTTAGGAAAAAAGCAAGCCGCAGATGGACCTGGCTCTCACCAGATCATAAGACAAAAAATGAAATAGATTTTATTATGAGTAATACTCCAAGTAGAATAACAAACATAGAAATATTGAATCAAGTAAAGTTTCCTTCAGATCACCGATTAGTAAGAGCTTCATTTAAACTCAATATACCCAAAAGAAATAGAAGGAACTTCGATTCCATACCGAAGACCCTTAAAGGTGACCATGACATAAAAAGCTACACTGACAACCTCAAAGTAAATATTAACAAACTCAGTACCTATAATGAAACACAAAGTCTACAAAGTTACTACAATAAACTCGAAGAAACAATTAAAAATAGCCTGAAATCAAAAGGAAGTGAAGAAAGAAACAAAAGCAAACACAGCAACATACTATCAGAAAGTACTAAAAACCTAATAAATGAACGTACTAAATTAATTACTACCAAAAAAAAGACAAAAGAAATGAAGGAAGAACTTAAACACCTATTCAAGAAGACAAAAAAAGCTATAAAAAATGACTACAACAACTACAGAAAAAGGACAATAGAAAATAATCTAAAGGGTTATCGAAGCTCAAGACGTGCGTACAAAGAATTAAATACTTACAAAAATTGGATCCAAGAATTAGAAGGGAAGGAAAAAACCAAAAACAGACGGGACGTGCTCGGATGTGCCACAGAATTCTACAGACAACTATATAGAAGACAACCAGAGGCCTCAAACGATAAACCACAGGAAGACAACATTGCCACAGAACAAGATTACAATATAGTATATATAAACGAAGAAGAAGTAACATCACACATTAGAAAACTGAAATATGACAAAAGCCCTGGACCGGACAATATAAGCAATGAGGCACTAAAGATAGGAGCACCTATCCTTGTGGCGCCGCTGACACGACTCTTCAATATGGTTCTCGAAACAGAGACAGTACCAACGCAGTGGTGTCAATCGGACATTATATTGCTTTATAAAAAGGGTGACCCGCTAGATATCAGCAACTACAGGCCAATCAGTTTATTATCAAGTATCTATAAGCTATTCGCATCCATTTTGCTGAACCGCATCAACGAAAATATAGATAATAAACAGCCAATTGAACAGGCAGGATTTCGGGCGGGATATTCAACATACGATCACATACATGTAGTTGAGCAAGTATTTGAAAAATTCAAAGAATTCAATTGTCCCCTATATGTTGCCTTTGTGGACTACTCGAAGGCATTCGATACAATAACTCACAATTCAATCTGGAAATCACTAAAGGCTTGCGATGTAAACAATACGTACATAAATATTCTCAAAAATGTATATTCGAACAGCAGAAGCCAAGTAAAGTTGGAAAGAAAGGGAGATGAAATTTCAATAGGCAGAGGCGTAAGGCAGGGCGACCCGATCTCGCCTAAACTATTTATAGCCGTGTTGGAAGGAATATTTGATAAAATTGCCTGGAAAAACAAAGGTATTTGTATAAAAGACAAATTCTTAACACATTTGAGATTTGCAGACGACATCGTGCTTTTTGCAAAAACAGCAAATGAACTGGAGCAAATGTTACATAGCTTGAATGAAGAGAGCAAACAGGTTGGCCTCGAAATGAATCCAAACAAAACTAAAGCTATGACAAACAATCATAGAAAAGTAATATATGTAGATGGAAAACAAATACACTATGAAAATGAGTATATCTATCTTGGTAAGCAGATATCATTCAACCCAAACAGCAACGAAGAGGAGGTTGATAGAAGAGCTAACATTACTTGGAAAAAATTTTGGGCACAAAAAGAGATCTTAAAAGGAGAATACAGTTTAGAACAGAAAAAGATAATAATGGATACGTGTCTCCTGCCAAGCCTAACATACGGAAGCCAAACATGGGTCTACACAAACAACATCAAAAACAAACTGGTAACCACACAGAGAGCCATGGAAAGGAGCATCTTAAAAATAAAAATAAAACAAAAAATTAAGAGTAAAAATATTCGAGATAAAACTAAGTTTATAGACGCTCTTGAATATGCATTAAAACAAAAATGGCGTTGGGCAGGGCATATTGCCAGAATTAACATTCAGGCAAAAATTATACCATTTATTGACGGATTCAAGCAAACTAATTCACTGTTTTATGCAGAAACATTGTGTAAACAAATATATAACGTTACGTGGAAGGACACATTCAGGCAAAAATTGTACAATTTATTCGCGGATTAAAGGAAACTAACTTACTGTTTCATGCAGAAACATCGTGTAAACAAACATATACAATATCTGCTCACTGTTCCGGCTGTATAGGTATTACAGTCCAATAGTTCGCTTACAGGTTTCCGAGTAATTAGTTCGATAATTAGTTCACTCCATCTCAAAGCTTGCCATTAAGTTAACAGAATGACGGTGTATGCAGCCATGTCGAGTACTTTGTAGTGCGGAGTGATTATGTACTATTATACGAGTATACCGACCAAATTTCCATGAAAATTTGTACTTTATATGCAACGCTTAAGTAAGGCAATCCCGATATAACATACGCGTGAGTTTAAAAACCGTTTTTATAATTAATATGAATTCCGCTCACGAAAGTCTAAGTTCTAAAATATCTATACATACTTTCTTTACAAACGAAAATAATTTAACGGTCACGTTACATAATGGACCTAAAATTTTTACCAATCTAGCGAAATTGAAACCGCAACATGACGCTTTAATGTAAAAGGCAATTTTAATCTTATAGTAAGTGAAAGCCTTTTTCATTTCAGTAAAGGGGTGGAAGCATAACCTATTACGTTCTCCATCGTAGATGGGCAGATTACGTGCCTTTTAATTTTGTAGCGCCCCGTCCCCTTCGAAATAACGTACGAAGTAACTGCGAAAACGTATACATAACCGGCAGAATTAGTGTCACACAAAAAATGGAGAACATAAAATAGTTAGTTCTTTTTTTAAATAATAATTAAACATGTAACAACAATTTAATGAACATATTTTGACATTAATTGTAACACCATACTTAGTATAATGAAAAAAACTACGCAAAATGAATTTTTCTTAGATCATTCGCAGGGCGCAGCATGCTCAGACGCATGGAAACCTTAATCAGAGCATGGAGGAGAAACACTCGATATTAAACATTAATTTAATTACTTGTTCATCGTTACAAATTCTAAAGTTTTCAACTGTTTCTGTCATTACAAAATCTAAGATATATTTTTATATGACATGTTTTTGTAGCAAATGTATGTCAAAACATGTTCATTACATTTTTATTTCATGTTTAAATATTATTTAAAAATAAAACTTAATATTTTATAGTCTCCCTTTTTTATGTTCCTCTAATTTTGCCGGTGCGTATATATATATATTTTTTCACCAGACGCACCAGATGCTCTTTTCTTAAAGGTCCCTAAGTCGTATCGTTCAGAAATACCGAAACCGGATTCCACAAACGAATTAGGGTGCCGTTAAATATCGTTTCGCTGTCAAATATATCCAATACTAGCGGACCCGGCAGACTATGTTCTGCCTCTTATTATTTACTTCTATTATCCTATATCATTCCCGTTCCCGTTGCCATTCTCGTTCCCGTTCCCATTGACGTTCCTGTTGCCGTTCCCGTCCCCGTATAAGTTCAAATTTACTCTACATTTTAGATATAAAACGTTTGTATGGGAAAAAGAAAATAGCTGTTCTTAGGGTTTTCCCGGCAATTATTCGATTTTTTCTCGCCGTAAAAACCATACTTAGACTTCAATCAACATTTTAAAAAAAGAATTGGTTAAATTGGTCCAGGCTATGTTATGTTAGGCGCTCACCAACACATTTTGCGATTCATTTTTATATATATATATAGATATATCAGGTGCTATACCAAAGTTGCCTGTTTGGTATAACACTTGAGCCCACACATATAATATTTATATTTTAAAAAGGAATATACATCATTTTAATTAGAACAATAACCGCTATATTTTATACATAAAGTGATATATCTACTACGTGCATTTTATAAAATACTGATAATATTCCTCTACACACTACTTTAACTAATTTGTATTTCGGAACGAAAATAACAAAATTGAATGGAAAGGAAATTAAGTATCTTCCACAGATTATCTAATTCGTTAAAGATTAAATAAAAGTAATCTAAGAATAGAAAACTCATTATTGTCTAATTTATTTGCGTTATTTTCGTTCTCTATACCATGCAATATCTCTAATCTATTAAGTTATTTTTCTAACCAAAAAGAACGCAGTTGATATACGAATTATAAAACAACCTGTAATATAATTATAATTTTACTTTTCCTATTAACGACTAAAAAACAATTTTATCTACGTTAATCCGTCTTATGTAACAGACAGATATAACTTTATGTTGCTAGGTTAGCTGTTGGCGCCGATCCTGCGAAACTTTCCGTTTATCACATAGATATCTAAGCGCCATTAAAGTCTCTTCGTTACTTGCTAAGACTTCTAATTAATGTTATTATTATTTCTTAATTATAATAATTATAACTCTAATAAGCACCGGTGGCTTGAGGTCTTGCTCCGCTGCCGGTGGACATCAATTTTTTATATATTTTTAAATGTTTTTATTTTTATACTAATATTTAAAAATGTATTTAGAATAAGTGTATTGAATAATAAGTTGCGGGTTGCCTACAAACGAATTTATATGTTGCTGTTTCAAAAATAAGTTATCAACTTGGCTTTAAAATTTATATAGAGTATAAAACAGATTTTTTATATCGCTGGAACAGCTTTATATTACAAGATAACCATAACCATATATACATAACCACTAAGTGCACAAGTAATTATCCAGTCTCGGAATTTATTTGGATTAAGTAATAACGAATTTTATATTTGATAAAAAGTATTTTTCTCAAATATGCATGATATTTCGATTGTTAGATACAATTTAAAAGAAGCGAATATATTTTTATTTGAGGGCATTAATAAGTTCGTCTATTCAATTCAACTATTTTCAATAAAAGTTAAGTTATATAATAAATAACATTAAAGATGCACTTAGTAAACGTCATGTTATACGCAATAACTTAGGTATGTAATTTTTTTAAATAGTACTAGAAGGACTAGGTATGGAAATTAATTCCAATAGATAAAAAAATAGCAGTCCTGGTAAGGGAATTGATCCCGGTTCATTTTTCCATTTGGATTTGAGTTTATTTTTTTCATTCAGCTATTGGAACTTGAGAGCCAACATTAAGAACATTTAACATAATTTTATTTCATTAAGTGCAAACAACCTTACATACAAATATGCACTTTGAATGTGTATAATGGAATTAAATAAAGTAGTTCTGTTCAAAAAAGTATAAAACAATTTTATAAAATTTTATCTATTACTTAATTAATAAAATAAAAATGCAAACGTTAATTGAAATCATTATTTAGGTATATTACAATCTGATCTTCACTTTCACAATAATAATTAACAACTTAATATAAAACATCGAGTCGTTTTTAATTTAGTAATACTAAAACTAAGCTATTTACAGAAGTTAATTGATAAAGGTGTTTTGTACATTAATGTCTTCTTATAAGTCTGCCACGTTTTGTTTTACTATACCCTGATGAAATTAATACGCGATTACTATTTTGTTCATCTAATCGAACACCGGATAGATCTACAAATAATGGCACATTCTCCGATCCCTCTGCAATAACATCGTCTTTAGCTTCTTTGTTAAATTTTTCGGGAGTGCCTTCCCCTTCGATTGCAAGTTTTTCAAAGTCTTTGCTTAAAGAATTGTTTTCAGCTGCCTCAACAAATGCATTTGAAAGTTCGCCGCTAAGCTTATTCACGTTGCCTGAAGAAACATCATACATAAAAATTTCCCTTTCTGCTGGAGATTCTTCATTCCTGAAAAATAAAAATATTCGTTTTGAGGTATTTTTTTATATTTTTACCAAGTTTGAAATGGACAAAAAGACGGATAATCTGTATAAATAGATTTACCCACAATGGATTTAAAATACGTGTACTGCTCATAACAAGATATGAATATAGGAAACAATACAGCAAAGTCGTTCAAATTCTATTTGTCATTAAACGTTGAGTTTTGTAGCGGTAGTAAATTAATAAAATATTAGTGAATTAGCAAGTTGAGATTATAAACTAACATGAAAAATGATAGATTTTTGTCTCTAATTTTTACCGTGACTTACCCAGTTACAAGAAGTATTACCGACTGTTCATCAGTAGGCGTTTTCTTTTCAGTGTCTAGCCATTTTTTGAAGTTATCCTTTGACGGTTGTTTTAGTAAATTATGAAGACTATCTCCAGCAACGAATTTAATACCTCTCAAATTATCGGTAGTTGAACGCTTAGCTCTGGATTGCTCAACATCTAAAGCTTCTGTCTTAACTGGTGCTAATACGACGACAGATGATATCTTTTTGCCTTTTAATATATCGGGTAATGGAAACTGATTACCGTTGACTTTAAGCGGGAGGTATCTGTTATATTTCTTATCGTTTAAAGCAACTGGGTCAACTTGTGTAGCGTCTTCTTTCACATAGTCATTAGCGATTTTTTGTCCTTCAGGGGTTTTTGGATCAAAATGTACTACTTTCATTTCTACTGTTTGATTGTGAACGGTCGGTGGAGGTGCTACAATACTAGGCAAATTTTCTGATGCAGCTATTTCTTGATCTTCGTCATCAATATTTTCATCTATTCGAGATTCAATTCTATCACCATTTGCTTTCACGACTATGGGTCTATGTTCACTAGCAGCTAATTGCTGACCGCCTCCAGCACTGAAGAAGTTTGCTAACTGATCTGGTGGCAAAGACTCAAGTGGAGTTTCACCTACTTTATCATAATCTAGAACACTAATATCAGCATTGTCTAAGATTCCTGATGATAATAATTGCTGTCGTAAGTCATCCGGAACTTCATCGGGCAATTCAATAGTAGGCCTTTTCTTCTTTTCTTCCTTCTGGGGTTCTGCAGTACTACTGACTGAGTTTACGGTAGAGGACACATATTTTTGAGTTGTAGGTTTGATTTCAACAGTTCTGGAAGTAGATTGATAATAGGCAGGCGATGCGGTACTTGTTGAATAAGTCGGCTGTTGTCTAGATCTTTCTTGAACATATTGCGGATTTGAATTTTGTTGTTGACTATATTGATTGAATCTTTGTTCATATTGGGATTGTTCCTGCTGCTGTTGAAATTGTTGTTGTAACTGCTGTTGTTGTGTCTGCTGATGTTGCTGTTGTTGCTGCTGCTGCTGTTGTTGCTGCTGCTGTTGTTTCTGCTGCTGCTGCTGCTGGTGCTGATGTTGAGCAAACTGCAATTGATCTTGCAAACGTTGTATCTCTTCTTGTTGTTTCCTTACGTTTTGGGCTAATTGTAATCTTACTTGCTCTTGTTCACCATCTTGATATTGAACTTGGTGTGTATGGTCTAATTGACTGGTTGTTGGTGTTGGTTGGCTCAAAGTATTGAGATTAGGTTGGTCATTAGGTCCATTAAGTGTTATATGTTGTTCGTATCTTGGAATGGAAGCCACTAATTCACCACCATTCGGAACAAATTGATTTACATTTTGTTGATGTTCTGCATGAGACGTTACCTGTACATTACTTTGTGGTCTTTCTTGTGGATTATGTTGTGGTGGTTGACCAGTGGAGAAGCTCTGTTGGTTAAAGTTTTGAGAAAAATTAGGAATTGGAGAAGGATGAGGGAAATTAAATAAGGGTGTTGATGATGGTTGTGGAAGGAATTGGTTATGATGAATTGGAGAAGGTGTTGAAGATACTGATGCGAAGCTAGAGAATGTATTTTGAGCATGACTATTTTCTTGGGAAGATATTTGAACTGAAGGTCTTAAATTTTGTGGACCTTGGTGGAAACTAACATGTTGTTGAGATGGATGAGATAGTGGCTGGCGTTGAAAAGGAGGGCGATTATCTTCGATGTTAGGTGGTGAAGGTTTTAAATTAAAGAAAGGAGATCTATTTGGTGTGATGGTAAACGTTGGTTTGTTCTTATTTACATCAAACACTTGAGGCGGTCTTTGTTGTGGTAATTGTTGATTAAGAGGAATGATTTGTTGTGGTCTGTTTAGATCAGAAAAATGAGCTGGAGACGGACTTGGGCTGTGTTTAGGACTGTTATTAAAATTAAATGACTGAATCTGTCTGTTAGGTAAAACTTGATGTTTTGGAGGATCTACTTGATCTGTTGTAATTGTGTGGTAGTTTTCTTGTAAATATTTGGCTTCATCAAAATACTGTTGTTGTTGTTGAGATTGATGAATCGGTCGCTGAGGTCCTTGATGGAAAACAGTTCTTGGAGGACTGCTTATGTGTTGTCGATTACCAAATGTAGGAGGATTATTTTGACGAGAGTGGAAAGCAGGAAGATTATTTGGCCTCGAAAATGTTTGAAAAGTTGGACTAGGTATAGTGGGAGCCACATTACCAAAGTGATTATTAGAACTTGGAGAGATGTTTGAGAATGTTGGTCTAGCACTGAAGGCTGTGGAGGAACCGAACGGATTTTGACGCGGTATGGGTGCTCTAAATGGTGCTACTGATGGTCCTTGTCTTGGTAACTGGGGCTCATGATTAATATTTAGTTGTTGCTGGAATTGTATTCGGCTTTGTGCTTGTTGTGCTTGCTGTCCCGATAAATATACCTGTTGGCCGGGTTGTATATGTTTTATTTCATGTTCATTATAATGTGGTCTAGGTGATGCAGATCTCCCTGTTTGTATATCTGTGGACTGAGTATTTGGTAAAGCTATTGCTGGTCTCGGTGCTGTTTCTTCTCTATCTTCACCAGGCGAAATCTCTTCTCTCCTGTTGCTATAATGGTGTTCATCATTTCCAAAAGTTATTTTAACATTTCCATTGCTGTGATAAATTTCGGACTCAGGCTTTATAATTGCTCTTAATGTAGTTGTTTGTGATGGAATGTAAAGAGGTTCCGGCGTTACAGTAACATATTCATCGTGATGCTCATCTTCTTCGTTAGATGGCGGTGTGATAGCTGGAATAGGCTTTTCGTAGATCACCTTGTCCTTAGAATGAGGATCTTTACTATATTTTACGTAAAAAACATGAACTGGCTCCTTTTTCTTTTTCGGTGTAGGGAGTGGAGGTGGAGCGGGTAATGTTTCATTTGACTCTTTTATTATAATTTCTATGATAGGTTCAGGAGCATCAATATAATGCGGATGCGATTCTCCACTATAAAGTGGTGCAGTTGGTAAGGTACCGTAAGGAGGTCCATACCCGTCAGGGCCTTCATCGTGAACGTTTAAAATCTTAGATTGAGCAAATATCTCATTCTTATTTACGACATCTTCTAAGTTGTCGTGTGTACGATCGTAAAGTGGATCTTTTTGAGAATATTGCACTACAGGTTCCATTTGAACGGCATATGGTGGAAGTTTACCCCCTCTAGGAGCAACATTTGAAATTCTACGGTTGCTAGTTATCGATCGAAAATGAGTGACCCTTGAATGTGGCAGTACGAGAGAGTATTGAAGGTTTTGTGGTGTCCTTATATTTTCTAATTGTCGCTTCGGTTTCGTTTTCGTTGTCGAGTTCTTGGCGAATGTTGTGCTGAGCACAGCAAGCACTGTGACCTGAAACAAGTGAAATATACCTTATTAGTAAATACTTTATTTCCTGAAAATATTTTTGTTTTGAAGATTGTTTAAGATATTTTTTTTTTCAAAAGGAAGGCAAAATAAATATTTAATAACTTTGGTTTAAATAATGAAAATCATTAAATTGCCTAAGCGATTTTTTACTACAGTGTAGCATATGGTATGGCTATGGTATTTTTAATAAAGTTGAAAATGATGCATATCAAAACACTGGTTGTTAACATTACAGATACAGATTTTTTTTATATAACAAGGGGCTACCGCGCAGATGCGTTTGTCGGGCTTTGAGAAATGAGTATGCTCTTTTCTTGAAGATCCCTAAGTCGTATCGACGATAACACCGAAGCTGGTAACTGATTCCACAGATAAATTAAATTATTCTAAATATTGTAACCGTGCCCTCACAAGTCACCGTAAAACATCCTTAAAATTTGAAGAAACAGGTTCCGTCACCGGCTGCATTCCAGTAAAAATAAAAGTAACATTCATTTGTGATACGAGTACCTACGTGCTGGTATGTGGAATTCTCTATGGCTAAGAAAGTTGATTAGGGTTTGAATAATCACTATGTATTAAACTATACTAACTGTAACCCGTGATTGCGCCCGCTATAGTTCAAAGATTTGTAAAATTTTAAGTTTATTTTTTGTACGGAACCCTAATAACATTCCTAAAAGTAAAGTACCCTATGTTATTCCATGTAACATCAGCTACCTGTCATCAGCTCTATCTACGAATTCGCATTAGAAAAGTTTTTTTTTATATATATCTCGGTTTTCTTAAATTTTGAGGTATTTTTTTCTTTGTGCGAAACCCTAATGACTTTTCTAAATCAATTGTCGCCTACGTACATATTCTTTGTAACATCAGCTGTCTAACAGTGAAAGTCCTTTTGAAATCGGTCCAGCAGTTCTGGAAATTACTCGGAACAAACAGACTGACAAAAACGTTTTAACTGGGGTTCTTGTTTGTTGTATGACACTATTATATACAATACCCATTATAGTATACTAGTTGTTATAACCTTATTCTATAAATGGGCTATCTATCACTGTAGTTACTGAGATTAGCGAGTTCAAGCAAATAAACAAACTCTCTAGCTTTATATAGGAAGTATAGATAATATAGAGTAATCCAACGAGTAAAAGAAAGTTTTTTAAGTGTCTGCTTGTAACAGACACTTCAATTTTATTTATTTGTATATATTTTTTGAATTACATATCTTTGTTTTGCGTTTCTGACAACTGGCTTGAACTTTGTTGACCTTATATAAATGCAATTTTAAAACTGCAATTGCAACTGTTATGTACATTTTGTAAGATTTCATTAGCGATGTGTCAAGAGTAAAAGTTACTTCATACAATGGAGTATAAAGGTAAGGTGAATTACCACATACGAGTCCTCGATTGAAACAGCAAATACCAAAATGTTCTAGAAAATCGATAGCACTGCTCGAGAACTCGAGATCTGGCCTACTTTATCATATATTATATTAAAAAAGTAGTTTATATATATTCTGGTCAAAAAGTTGAGTTTGAACTTAAAAAAAAGGGTCCACAACTCCACATCTCCATACCGGAATTGACGCCTGAGGGGCTAGCACGAACATTCTCGACAGGTTTACTAACTTTTACGTTCGGAACGAAGCGTCAAATATAGATTCGTGCCCCATTTTACACGACTTACATGGTCATAACATCGAGGATTCCATAAATGCGAGTTCTGATTTCATTCGTGCTAGCAATATTTAGCAACTAAGTTGTTTAAAACGGTACCATTAATTTTTCAATTGACGTTCGCTTCGAACGTAAAAGTATGTAAAACTATCGAGAATCTTCGTGTTAGGCCCTCTGGAGATCTATTTTTGAAACTAAATTATCGCTTGAAATAATGATGACAGATATTCGAGAGGTAAGACAAAGGTCCTGTTTTATAGCAAATTTCTTTTATTTAATTCTTAATTTTTTATAATTTCATTGCATTATACTAAATGCCTTTTTTCTTCATATTTTTTTGTTTATAACATTCCTTTTTTTACCTGCTGAAAACGGTTCCGATACAGATTTCGAGACATCATTCCGGATCGAATGAGGAAAAAAGCACGTACTAATATTTTCAACCATTTTCAATTACAAAACTTATCATACCACTTAACAATAATAGCTTCACAACCTAATTATTTGATGTAACCAAAGGCTGGACATGAAGAGCATATGCACTTTGGTTTAAATCGTAGAAGATGGATGATTGAAAGGATGATTTAATGATGTGTGAAATCTGAGAGTAAATGAGGAATATTGTTCGTAAAGTTTCAACTAAATTTGCAAACAAGTTTAATAAATTTATCTAAGTTACTAAAAAAGTAATAAAATGTACAGAGTTAGTCTGTTTATATTTTTAAATATGAACGTTTTGAAAAATTTGTTTGTAAAAACATGACGAAATGTAAATGGATTATTTGGTGATATAAACTAATAAAATAAAACAGTCCGGACTCCTTTTATAAATTAATTAAGAATTATTAGTTAAATTAATGATAGTAAGAAAATAAATTAGGAGATATATCCATAAGATCTGTAGTTGGATATTTAATACCACCGTATTTAAAAAAAATCTGTTCTTTATCGTGATCGGTTTCGGTATTATACAAAATTTTATTCGGCAATTTGTGAGCAGTTTTTAATAGTATCTGTTATATAGTCTCTATACCTGACTTAAAAATGAAAAATTGATGAGTATTTATAAGAAGTTAATTTCTTAAGATTTATTAAGATATCAGATTCATAATATAATACCTACATATGTAAAAGGGGGCATGGCAAGTGTATGCCTGCAACGAAACATGTTGCGCTGCGCGCCCCTGCTTTTCAATATCGCGCATTATAATAATATGTCAACCTTGATCTCCTTGCTGCACTTAATAATTACCTTTGTCTTGAGATCAATACGAAATAGATCATATCAAAGATGTTATTCAAATCCTTTGCTGCTATGTTATCTCGAAGAGTTGCAGGTAGCACTTCAAAACTATTGGTAAGAGACGTTAGGACCAAAAACGCAGAAAAAAAAATTATCTCGCTGTGTAGCATTAAATTCGTTCTCTAGAATACGTCGTGAATTATTGCACAGAACCATGACAAGACGTAATAATAAGTGAATATGCTATAATAATCACTTATTAGCCATAACTTAGGGAATATAAGTTTCGACGAGGTAATCTTAAATTTTTTATTAAAATCGTCCTTACTTGAAATCCTACTATGTGATTTAAATTTTGTTCAGTACTTTACCAAAACCAATTCAACTGGTATCTTATATTTTATCAACATGTTAATTTTTAACCTCTTCGGACAACAACGGCAAGTCTATCTATCGCATATTCTGTTGTTGCAGATTTACACGTTATTGTATAATTGAGTATTTATTATGCCCTGGCTTATGTGCTCCGTACAGCAATACAAGTGACTCTAAATTTCATGCCCTTAACTTTAAATAACTTATGAATTAATCGTTTCTAATCAATGTTATTAACATAACCCGTTAAAAGAAGTAGTTCTCACATTATTGGCGTTGATGTCAAGCGTATGAATTAGTGAAACTCTGAAAGGTGATATTGAGTATCAATTCTTATAAACATACCAAGAGAGATACCGAGACATAAGTTAAGTAATATTTCCCTACCGAAACCGACGCTTTTCATGAACTATTATACATTTATTAGTAATATTTTTACGCAAATTACAGCCATTAGTTTTACGCTCTTTAGCGGATTATAAAGTAAAATAAAAACTTGCATAAGTTTTTGCAAACGTAATTTTTTTCTATATTTCTTTTAGAAGTCTATTGAACTTCATTAAATAGACGAGATTCAGTACACGTTTGTAGTAATCTTTAATTTTGGCTTTAATTAATACGTCCAATGTTTTTTTCGCTATACAATTTTCACTAATATAATAGTAATGTCTTTTAAACACTAAGTCATGTGTAATATTTCATTTTAATTAGAATTATGTTATGTATTTACTTAGTGGAAATACTATGAAGAAACCAATACTTTATATCTTTACAAGTCGGACTACATTTAGCACGATATCAATTGCGTGGTTGATGATGTACGAGTTGAGTGTGAATGTTTCTAATACAATGTGAGTGAATAAAGCCCTTAGTATATACTTATTTTATGTATAATTTAGAAAATTTAAGGACTTCAATTTCCTTGTAATTTTCACGGTAGTTCATAAAATTTATAAAATAAATAATTTAAACTTTAATGAAAGAGTATTATAATTTCACCAAGTTTCTTTTGGACCTAACCTACCTATTAAATTTCATCGTATTAATAATTTTATTATATCAATAATTTTGGAGGCATATAATGTTGATCATCTTTTGAAATAGTTTTTTTTCTGTAAAAAAAAAATTACATCATAAGACCGAAGTACCTATAAGCAATAAAAATAAAGAGCATAAAACATTTTTATATGGGGTTGACATATAAAATGATTTTTCTTCTCTCTTACCATAACAGTCAAATTATAGTGTCAGCCTTATTTCCCTGTTTGCTACTGTTAAATACAGTTACTTCAGGCGAAGTCTAATGAGTATCGGTATATCCATTTGCAACCCCTTTAGGCTAGACCCGCGGCCCGCAACCTTTTGACTCGGAAGAGTCAAAATTTACAATTTACAAAATTTCAAAGATTAGATAGAGAACATGTAAAAGTAAAGCAATAGTACGCCTAAGTTCCAGGGTATTATAGCCAGTCATGCCCAAAATATATATTAAAAACATTAGTATAATATTATATGGCTTGTCTGATTGGATGAATAGTACTTGTACGGACATACATGCATAAATGGAATGGAAAATAGGAATTTAAACAGTAAACTATATACTAAAATATTTTTAATATAATTAAATTTAAGCAAGTAAATAAAAAAAATATTACGGTTCCAGAGTACTACATGGAACCCTTATAATGTCACTTTGTCCGTCCGTCCGTCTGCCTCCCTGCCGGTAAGGTGGTCCTCCCGCAAGCATTTCCAAACTATTAGACGTTGAGACTTGAAATTTTTCCATGTTGATAGAACTTGTTAAAAACTCATTAGGAAAATTATTGTGAACAAAATCGGATAACAGCTTTTTATGTTATTTAACAATTAGGTTTATAGCGTATCAGATACGAAACCCTCCCATATAAGAGTGTCTTGATACGCTCTTGGCCATTTTATTTTTATATCTATAATCAGTATGTTAGTAATAACATCTTAAAACTACTTCAGAACGGAGTCTAGATAAAACATCAAGAGATTAATATCAAGGCAAAAAGCTTACGTTAAGCTCAAACACTGTCGGATTATTTCGCAAGAGGATTTATAATAGGAAGATATTATAATTAAAATTTGAGTAATATTAAATCTTCCTATCTTAGAGAGATTATACTGTTACTATTTATTATCTTGGAGAGATTATTTATATAAACAGTTTATTTTGCAATAAACTTCAATAGTTCATGTTTTCGTTGTCAAAGTCACGTTTATTTTTTAAACAGTTGCTACCCACGACTTCGTCCGCATAAAATTAGAAGGAAAATTTTAGCGTGATGTTATATAGCCTATAACCTTCCTCGATAAATGGGCTACCTGACAGAATTTTTCAAATCGGGCCAGTAGTTCCTGAGATTAGCACGTTCAAGTAAACAAACTCTTCAGCTTTATATATTAGAATAGACACAGATAGATTATTATAGATATAGAAGTATAGATCATTGATTTTATATAAGAAGAGGCAAATGGATAGGTGGTAAACTGGAGTGACTATCGCAGCCCAAGGACAGATACGATGCCGTCCTTTGAGGAATAAGTGTGCTATTTTCTGGAGGGAATGCTCTTATACAAAGTGGTACATTTCTTTTGGAAATTTGAGGTTGAGGTAGCGCCCTGCTTATAACCGAATTCGGGTACCAGTACCTCTTTCTGCAAGGTAAGCGTGAAGTGGCGCCAATGCTATCACCTCAAATGATGATATTTTTGTCGTGTTCCCTTGAGTTTATGAGTCTTCCCCATGGTGTAAACTCGTCATTATAAGTCGGCAACGCAACTGCTTGTCCTGCAGATGTTGTCCATGGGCGTCAGGAGGCACTTAGCTGCCTGCTGTCTGCTCGTTTGCCCCTTGTAACATAAAAAAAAAACTTTTATAACCATACATGCAAAATGTTACGACTTTTTAAGCAGCCAAAGTAATAACAGACATTTGTATTTTAAGATTAGTTAGAATTCGTTTTGTGAAGAATTTTAACAATAATAATTATTGTTACTTATTTTAAAGATTCCAAAAATATAACATTACTTCTGCGCTTCATACGCGAAGCTAATTAGCTTTTTCGAGCTCGCAGCAGCCCGAACTAGGTATGTTCTTTTATTTTTAATACTTTATAAGACCAGATTAAATCATATTATTAAGTGCATGTTGCCACTCTATGTGTTGCCAATTTTATATTGTTTTTTTTTAAATCTAATTAATTTCTTTTTAACGTTAAATACATACAATATGTAATCAACGTTTTCACGCCTACACCGATGAACTAAACATTAATCAGTTTTGGTAAAGACAAAGATTAGACCTTGAATAAGTACATGGACAAGCTACTTTTTGTTGCGAAAACTGAATTCAGTGCGGACGAAGTCGTGAGCTACAGCTGGTATGAAATAAATATATACGGCATTTTTGCTATGCGTGGTTATACAGTTTTTATGGGTCTGGGTTATATCAGTATAATATCTCTAAGATAAGAAGATTTAAATTACTCAAATTTTAATTATAATACCTTCCTATTATAAATCCTCTTGCGAAATAATCCGACAGTGTTTGAGCTTAACGTAAGCTTTTTGCCTTGATATTAATCTCTTGATGTTTTATCTAGACTCCGTTCTGAAGTAGTTTTAAGATGTTATTACTAACATACTGATTATAGAGATAAAAATAAAATGGTCAAGAGCGTGTCAAGACACTCTTATATAGGAGGGTTCCGTATCTGATACGCTATAAACCTATTTGATAAATAACTTCAGAAGCTATTATCCGATTTTGTTCACAATAATTTTCCTAATGAGTTTTTAACAAGTTCTATCAACATGGAAAATTTCAAATCTCAACATCTAATAGTTTGAAAATGCTAGCGGGAAGAACCACCTTACGGGCAGAAAGGCAGACGGACGGACGGACAGAGTGAAATTATAAGGGTTCCTTGTAGTACTCTGGGACAGTAAAAGTACAAATATTATCTTTACATTCACAAAAATACATACTTATGTACCTGCATTTACTTCATTCGCGTAAAATTAGGTGTGCATTTTTAGCGTGATAATATATGCCTAAAAGACCATCCTCGGTAAATGGGCTATCTAACACTGAAGGAATTTTTCAAATTGGACTAGTTTTTCCTGAGATTAACGCGTGCAAGTAAACAAACAAACTCTTCAGCTTTGTATATTAGTATAGATAAGATTATTAATCTGGTCTGGAAATCTGTTGGCATACAGTACACATAAACTCATCAAAAAATCCTATTACAATGTAAAGGATTATTTGAATGATGATAATGCTTGGGATTAAATTTCTCTAACCAAATCTGAACTATTGTGAAAATGGTGATAACAAAAAAAATACCCGACCGAGTTTGTTGCGGGCTCTTCTTAGTGCAGAGCGCGAGGAAACATCGTAAACTTAGCTTTTACATCATAAATTTTATCACCAAATGATTTAAAAACTTTGTTTTTATTTATGCGTATGACGTTCACAAGTACTTCTAAAATTTTGTATGAAGAAATAAAAATTAACTTTGACTTTGAAACACGGCGTGCATCATGCATCGAACTTTCCAGTATAAGCCGACACGTAATGGGTATATTTGAACGGCGTTTAATGTAGTAATTAGTGATGTGTTATAAAACAGAGCAAGGCCACCGCTGCACTGACGTTATCGCACATTTCCTTCAACATAAGTGTTATTTTAAAGCATGCTAATTATTTTTAAAATACTTTTTCACGTTATAACCACTCATAGATCGAATGCCCGCTGCACGCACGAAAAAGCATTACCCATTGTCACGTTCCGACTGAGCCGAGCCTGCAAGCGAGGGCACGGAACAAACGATAGACGCGATGGGCCTAAGTACTTGGAGTTATCACGTAAAATTATCGCCCGTAAACCATCTTCACAAACAACCAACTATTTTTATTTTAATGTGAATCAGCGCTGACTAGCGCAATATGGAGGTCTTGTAAAATGTAATCTCTTCACTTTCATTATGTAAATAATACATAGTATTATAAATTCACGGTCGTCTGTTCCAAAGGTATAGGAAACAGCGGACTGATACACATTTTTTTACATATCCAACCAAAACTACAACCGCGGAGCGGAAGGCAGGGTCACTACCAACTGCAGCCATGGGCCAGTCAAAACAAGGAACTAACGTGCAGGCGGATCACCTGATTAGTTATCGTTATAAAAATTCAATTATACCAGACCAAACCGAGAATCAAAAACTTGAGCATACTAGGGAAATTCAGGATTCTTTGAATGCGTGAACCTTTCACCACTATCTCGCCTATTGCTTGAAGTTCGCTAACAACTGCAATTCTTATATAAAGTGTAACTACATGACGTCGTCCTAATAGTACGCAAATGTGCGATGCTATCGAACTTAGTTCGTACAAACGTGCGATCAAACATGTTGATGTCTAAGTCTCTACCTCGCCGAGACGCCATGGCGACGTCGCCAGCTACGTAGCCATGGATATCTGCGATTACCAAATGAGTAGCCAGTAGTAACCGTGGCTACGCTTTTTATCTGGCGACGTCGCCAAACCGTCGCCAAGTGTCCTTTAAATTTACCTGTCCTAAATTTTAATATGAATTGTTCGGATACGTAACCGACGACGTCGCCATGGCGTCTCAGTGAGGTAGGGCTCTAAAGACTCTTACATCAGACGAGCTCATTCTTCCCCTACTATATCAAAATCTTTCAGTTTAAACAGACGTAGCATTTATTCCTTCTTCTGTCTGCGTTGACAAAGATCCTAATTCATATTCTAGTTTTTTCCTCAGGGACATTTTGGTGTACCTCAACGCTAAGAATGAGCTCCTCTTTATATTAAAAGAACGAGGAAGAATACTCTTGTTCTAGCTCAAGTTTGTTTGATTCATACCTATCTTAAGAAGTTCCATAATAGGCATGACGACATTAATCAGAAACCATTTAAATTATGAGTTTATTTAATAAAATAAGCTACATAGAGCCTAAAAAACATTAATTTTTATATTGCGAGCGAGATTCATAGGAATTAACAAAATACAACAATAAACCATGACTGCTAAAACACACAGCAGACCGTTATCACGTTACCGTATATTATAAGTTCGTTCCAATAAGCCATCGCACCATTATAAAGTGCTAATTCAGATACTCGACATTCGTCGAAACGTCGAGGTAACGCTTAGTAGAACGCGCTGTTCACATATGACGTCATAGCAACCTCGAATGCTTTGGAGCGAATATTAATCCTTAAATTTATAATAAATAATAATAATAAATATATATAGGACTATATGACACACGGACGTCTGTTCCTAAGCTAGACAACTTGATGCCTGTGTTATAGGTAACAGCCGCCTGTTACACACAAATATATATATATTTTTTGAAATGTATAATTACATACATATGTATAATACACCCAGACTCGAGGTAGGAATCAAACCCACGACCCCGGAGCAGAAGGCAGGGTCACTGCCCACTGCGCCAACAGGCCAGTGAAATAATGTTTTTTCTTTGCTAAGTAAGTACAATGAATCACCTATAAATAATGCTAATAATTAAGGTTAGAAATTAACCGCATTAAAGTATCCTAAATGTCCTTATAAGAAAGGCCAATAAAATCGTGTTTATACGTAACAGATAAACGCTCTTAATGAATGAAAATGTGCGAATAAGTAATGCTAATAAAACTGTCTTAGTAGTCTAGAAAATTGAGGCATTAAATGTAAAAACCGTGTCAGTGCACTAGACAAAAGCCATACTGAATTGATGTAAATGTGCGTATAAGTGATGCTAATAAAATTGTCTTAGTAGTCTAGAAAATTGAGGCATTAAATGTAAAAAGTGTGTTAGTGCACTAGACAAAAGCCATACTGAATTAATTTAAACGCGCGAATAAGTAATGCTAATAAAATTGTCTTAGTAGTCTAGAAAATCGAGGCAATAATTGTAAAAAGTATGTTAGTGCACTGGAAAATAGCCATACTGAATTGATTAAAAGTGCGTATAAGTAATTCTAATAAAATGGTCTTATTACGAAAATTGAGGCATTAAATGTAAAGAGCGTGTTAGTGCACTAGAAAATAGCCATACTAAATGAATCTAAATGTAAAACTAATACGCTTGTATTATAATAAATAATTCTAATGTGCTTATAAGTAAAGCCAATAAATTGCGCTAATACGCTAGAAGATAAACCTTTTAAGCGATTCTATATAACTCGTTCAGCTATTAAATATCCTACTCTATATGCAAATTTACTGCAGGGCACTTCCTATTGAGTTCGCGGTAAAATGCATAGGGACTAATATACTTGCCCATTTCATGTTTTCCAATAAGTGATTATTTGGTACTAGGCCGCTTTATTGTTGTATGTTGAATTTATAATGATTAAGTCCTATGTTTTATATAATTAAAGACGTTATTTGCTTGACTGTATATTGATGGAATAAATCCTGTACAGTTCTTTGTTTTGTTCTAGTTTTAAGAAAGTGAAAGCTTAAAGATATATAAATTCGTAAGGTTGTAGGTTGGCTCCCATTTTAGTATAGGAATTACGCCTGGAACGATTTTGCTGACTCTTTTTTGTTGTATGTTATTCTCAGGAAAAGATTCTTATTAAAGGAAAAAATAATAAAGTTGCTCAGGATATTGGATAATTTAGTCGTCAACATATTAAATTATTTTTAATACAACCTTATGACAATTTAAGCGGGCGGGACGGGAACGATTACGGGAACCGGAACGGAAACGGAAAAAGGAACGGAAACGGAAACGGGGATGGAATGTAGTAAAGTAAAGAATGTAGTAAATAATAAGTAACCCGACGTTGGGGCAGAATCATATCTGGGTCCGATAGTCTTCAAAAAATTGTGTACTTTTGAAAGAAAGTTAGTATGCTTACTCTAAAAAAATTAGTGAAACATTTTATTTAAAATTGTTAAAATAACTAAAACTTTATCAAGTCTTTTGCATGAGCTACTAAAGCGATAAAGTTGGAAATAAAATACAAATTCATATTTCAAGATAGTGTTTGAAATACAAGTTTGGTAAAATTTAAAATGCGCAACGCTCGTTCTGTACAGAATTTCAACTCGAAGAACTTCTGAAG
This sequence comes from Charaxes varanes, assembly GCA_024363005.1. Classification (NCBI taxonomy): domain Eukaryota; kingdom Metazoa; phylum Arthropoda; class Insecta; order Lepidoptera; family Nymphalidae; genus Charaxes; species Charaxes varanes. The sequence goes on from JANCMC010041845.1 coordinate 1,770,036, forward strand.
CTGTTACAAATTTCAAGTCAGGGAATAAATTTTCATTGCAAATTCCTCTAAATCTCTGTCCGCATATAAAGTAAAAGCCTGAATTATTCAAAAATTCTCATTAATGACAAAATTAACCACTCTGCGGTCTGCCATAGTCCATATTAAAAAGTATATATTTCTTAAACGCAACGCTTCTTTTCTCTTAGTATTTTTTTTACAAGGGGTCATCCTTACATTACGTCACACCAATTTTACAATTTTTAACTCCCCCCCCTTATTACACATTATTACATTTTGAAAACAAGGGAGCGGCCCCTTGTGACATTACATGTTTTTCAATTTTATGCATATATGTAATTAAAACAAAATGTATAAGTAATTAAAACAGCAATTTCAATTTTTTTATTTTGATCTATGACGTCACAATGCTTATGATCCCTGCCCGTTGTCACACAATGTCACATTTTGGTAACACCTTACGCCCCTTTAACGTGTGACCTAAATCACGGACGTCCCCTAACAATGGGTAGACGCGGGTCGCCAGAAATATAGAAAGAAACGCCACAAACTGCTTACGAGAATATTCGTAGCAAGTTTTCCCCATAAACAAATTAACCGTGCTAGCTATCGAGCGGTGTAAAGTCGTTCGCGGCTAGTACGCCATAAATACACCATGATCGGTTTCTGATGGGCTTTTAATTAATTTCGCCCCGCGACTTTCCCCGCCATAATTGGTGCCTTGTAAACTGTAGCATCTACAACCGTATATTACTGTTAATTGAGACCATTTTTTTTTACTTTCACCGCCACTTAGCTTAATGAGTTTATACAACTGAACGTCTCTTGAAGCCGATAGGGTGGGGCGTTGCTTATCTGAAATTCATGGCAAGCAGGATAAATATATACAGGACTATATGACACACGGACGTCTGTTCCTAAGGTGGACAACTCAATGCCTGTGTTATATATAAAGGTAACAGCCGCCTGTTATACACAAATTGGTGTTGTTCCCACGCGAGACTGTATGTATGTTTTGCACTAGTTGTAACACCTAACTTCGTCCGTGTTGAATTATTCTGTATAAGGGTATTAATTTTTACGTAACCTATTTTTTTAAAACATTAAATATTTTTTTTTAAGGAAATTTATTTATATATAGAAATTTGATTAGCACTATATCAATATGGCGAAGTCAAAACTGTGTATCAGCTATCATCGCTCCCCTTCGAAACAGGTAAAATTAAAATTACTGAAGTTAAAATAAATAATCTTATTTAAAAAACATATACGGAATACTTTGTAGAGTGCCTAATAAATTCTTGTTACTAAGACAATTCAAAGCTTAAGTTTCCTTTAGAGATTGGATTTGAACCGGGCACCTTTGTGATCATTTTTTTTTTAATTTAAGCTAAATTAACCTAATAGCCGCTACAGACGTTTCGATAAATCGTTGTGAAGAAACTGTACAGTTTAAATTGCGCAGTTTTATCCATATTTAAACTGTACAGTTCTTTCACAACGAGTTTTAGTGGAAAGTAGATGTATTTTGTCTATATAAGATATGAGTAGGCCAACTAAACGCACTGCTCTAATGACAGATGAGGTTTCGGAATAAATGAAAACATGACTGATGTGTAACAAAGTATATATGTATATAAAATTTTAGAATTTTGTTGATTTCTCAAAAATCGCCAAGCCGATTTTGATAAAATTTATATGTAACTACCTCTCAAGTATAGTCTACCTAACAAAAAAACAATCATCAAAATCGGGTCATAAATGGCGGAGTAATCGGGTAACGTATATAAAAAAAAAACACTAGAATTGAAAATCTCCTCCTTTTTTGAATTTGGTTTAAAAAAGGGCTTAAACTGCTAACTCGAGACAGCTGTTTGATCACAGCTCTTCAACAACAAAAACTCAACGCACAAATTATATTTATTCACTTCGGCTTGTATCAAAAATCTTTTAATGAACCCCCGAAGTAAAATTGAATTCCACGAATGCGAGGGGAAGATAAATTTCTCAACAGAGTACTTTAGAATAATACTTTTGAGGTGATTTTATTATATTTGAAAAGAAAATTCTTTTACAAGTTATTTCATTACTTTGATAGGATCGTCGGATTTTTGTACGCACGAATTTTTAGGTAATTATTAAAAGTTTAATAAGCTGCCAAAAATAGGTGTACGTTTAAATTATATACCATCGAGGATATACCGGCGAAGCTACTAAAGTCTTGTCAAGAAAATTTTTGTTAATATTTTTTTTTCATAATACAAGGGGCAAACGGGCAGGCGGTTCACCTAAGTGACTACCGACGCCCATGGACAACTGCAACACCAGATGGATCGCAAATGCGTTGCCGGCCTTTGATAAATGAGTATGCTCTTTTCTTGAATGCCCCCAAGTCGTCACTTTTCTTTTCGAAGTGAAAATTTCTTTAGTCGCGTTTATCATGTAGGCCCTTATTCGCACGAGAGCTTTTTTACCGCGCGTTAAAAAAACGATCAAATAGAACATATAAACTCCCTAGTTTGTGTTCACACGATGGCGTTTTTATAACGCGACACTTCTTTCCCCACCAATTTTCTATCTTCAACGTATACTATATATATGCATATATGCTACATTTTTGTATCGACGACACTAAAAAAGCGCCAACGCCGAGATTTAACGCAACGCTTTTTTAAATCTCGTGCGAATACGGACCTGGAGATGGAAAAAAAAACATTAAACACGCGACACCGTTACCGCTACAGTTCTCTACGTTTTCACAACTATATAACTTCAAATCTATGTATACAAATTACAAATGGAAAGTAACAAAGTCGTATTAAACGAAGTTACTAATGAACACAAAGAAAATTCATTATTCCTCAAATATTTGCCGGCAACAAAAGATTCCTTCGAGCAATAATTTAATCCCTGTTGTTTATAATGGAGGTGTTCATTCGTATCAAATAACGAAGACGCTGGCGAACGATTCGTGTAATATTCCCCTTTATTACATTATACTGTAAAATGGAAAATTATTTCTCTTTTGCGAAATTGCGTATTGAAAATGTGATAAACTAGCTGTACCCCGCGACTTGGTTCGCGTGGACCACTTTTATCGCTTAGGGTATATAGGGATATTATGTTTGTAAAAACACTTTCGCAACTTTCGCATTATTTTAGAACAAATTTGGTTATAGGTAGCCAACCTTAAAAGATAGACATATGCTAGACTGTCGCGGAATTTTATTTACAACTTTTAAAGAGGAATAATTTAGTCGTGCAAGATTTTTGCGAAGCTTCAACCGTTTACGCAGCGCACGCTGCGGAAGCTCTCAAAAGGGAGAGTAAACCATCGATTTTGAAACATTATTCATTGGTGCTCCGCTCCTATTAGTCTTAGCGTGATGGTATATAGCCTATAGCCTTTCTCAATAAATGAGCTATCTAACGTTGAAAATTTTTTTCAAATCGAACCAATAGTTCCGGAGATTAAGGCATTCAAACAAACAAACTCTTCAGCTTTATATATTAGTATAGATTAAGTTCACCTTTGTCTTCTTCAAAACATAAAAATACCTTAAGGAATACGGTTCATCCCTTCTACCGTTGAGCTATTGAGCCTCTAGGCATTCTTTATTGTGTTTTTTAAGAAATTGCGTGGACGGAGGAGTATGACAGGCACAATTGTAGTTCATACAGAGGAAGTGCGCGAATGCTAATATTTTTTTATAATATGCAATATTAATATATTAAATTATTAAAATAAAACGACTTACACCACTTACACACACATGTATTGGATTATGTCAATGCGTAATCGTGACAACCGTGTGTGATATTAATGATCAAATTTTATTTTTCTGTGACTAAAACAATATATCGTTGAACGTAAAAAGGTTTGTGTTCAAATTTCGACCAGACGGCGATCTCTAATAATAATAAGTGGGAGAAATGAATTTATCTGTATTCCCATCAAAAGTTTTAATTAAAACGTAGTTCAAGGTTTTGTATATATTGACTAAAAATACTGTTCAAATCAAATCAAATCATTTATTTGCAAAGATTATGGATACATGAATACACAATCTGCCATACAATGGCGTGCAAGTTTTAGTCAGAATACAAAAAGAAAGGACAAGCGAAAATGTTCTGTGAAAACTATACAATGTCAATATCAAAATTAATAATCTATATTGTTGTTTTATTTTGTACATAAATTATTATACAACCTCTAAATGACAAAAGGTGTTACTCAATATATTATTAAAATTCTTCTTCCTAGCATCATCCCGGTCTGATAACAGGGTCGGCTTGAGATGACGACCCGTTATGATGAGGGACTGACGTCATTCCCGGAATCCTCGCAATCTCACGATCAATATCACTCCAATCGGGTTCTACTATTATACGTGCCTTCCGAAACATGGAGGAGGACCCATATTTGAAAACCAGTGTTAGAATTGGTCACCCATATATCACCCGGTCACAGCAAAAATTACTTAACCTAGCAATCGACTCAAATGCCAACCACCGATAAGGCCACGACCTCCTCAAAATATTATTCAATGTATTATTTCTTGTACTTTACCTTAAAAAGTTTTAAATGTTACAAATAATACTATGTGTTGCCCAATTTTTTAAATACCAGTATTTTCTAAAAGGAAACCCTAAAGAAAATTTCAGAGGTAAGTAAATGTAGCGTTGTTTTCACAGTTTTTATTATTAAAATAAAATTGTCGGCGGAAAGTGGTATAGAACCGGAGAATGAAATTAAACGCGTTCAGTGGTTACCTGTGGAAAATTCCAGGGAAAAAGTGGGAATTTTTCTATCGTGTAATGATGAAAATTGCCTTTTCCAAGAACAACGGAAGGGTGTAATATTTTTACTGGAAAGGTTAAGAACGAGCGGGAAAAATTTAATTCATTTGCATAAATAAAGGGAGCAAATTTGTGTGAAGTGAAAAAAAGGGCAAAAAATATGTACAATGGTTTTTTCATAATGCTTAAATAAATACTGTTTTCTTTCTTTTCTTTCTTTCCGACCAGCCACAAAGCAGGGCATCTTCGAGCCTTCTAGTAGTGCTCTCGTTCCTAGACTTCTGTAGTCGTTCAACTGAACCGCTTGCCCATTTCTCCCTTCCACTTATATATTAAAAACATAGATAGTTTATTTTTTATTCCAAAACTAACGCTACTTTGTAACTTGTTAATGTTTGTAAAAGGTTACTCATTATAGAATACAAAAATGTAATTTATGTTAGTTTTATTTAATATTTATAAATAACGCTAACAATCATTTATTTAATATTTTTGTTAATTCATAAAAGGTATAAATACGGCCGCACAGTGTGCATGCGTCATTCTTGTTTCAGCTAGCAAACGGTGCAGACCTTTGATGAAGTCTAAGGCTTATCTAGAGTAGCTACGAGTTTCTTGTTGGTTCATCTCTTGGTTCAACTTGTTCGAACCAGTAAAAATAAGTGTGTAATGAAATCCATTTATTAAAAACCGAAACTGAGTTTTGATCTATTGGCTCATCCCAATATGATATTTAGTGATAACTCAACTTAACACTCGCTTTACATCTCCTCACAATGCACCTTAATAGTTGTACCCAATCCACGGTTGTAACACGAGTGCCTTCCACCCGCGTCATTGTATTTATACTGCTATACATAAATACTACACTCATAATATTATTGCCCTTTATTATTTCAATCCAAACGTGACTAAAGTAGGTAGTTTAATTTCGCTTTATTTAATACAAGCTGTGTGCGCTTAAAAAAGTGCAATTTCCATCATTACACGCGCGTAAAACTCCACCGGAAATTCTAAAAGTAAACAGGAAACGCATTTAAATTCATTCGGCGGTTACAGAGTCTCACAAACTGTTTTATTTTTTAAAATGCAACCGTGCGAAAAATGCGCCGCGCACCGTTGAAATGTGCAAATTGTGTTTTGTAACTGTTTTTGTAAGAACGGGCTGGCGGCACACTTGACTATAAGTGACTTTGGCTATGGATAAAACGCATATGCGATTCTGGTCTTTGAAAATTACAGAGCGCTCTTATCTCGAAGGTCTCTAAGTCGTAGTATATATTTGTAAAAGAACCTGACATTCCCACTGTAAAAGAACCTGACAATAAATGGGAGCTCCTAAACTGGTCCAGAATTCAAATCTTGCGAGGTTGTCCCAACTATTTGATGGCTCACGAAAACCATTAGGACATATTTCGCGGAAAACTATAGTTTTCAGCAAAATAAGATATACTGACAGTGAAGTCGCTAAATTGATTATATTGCATATTAATCATTTTCTATACGACTCTAATGCCGGAGCCAGGTATAGCTTCATTTGAATGATCATTTCAATGATTTCAATGATCATGTAGTGTGGCAGGGGACTTTGTGTAACTGTTTTAAGTTTTGTAGTACTTTGTAGTCTTCAAGGACAAAAATGTACAAACACTTTGAGCTATGTCTGGCTCCGGCATAAAGAACATTTAGTCTTTTATTTCGACAATTGCAAATCTCTTACTTTAGTAATTTCATTATAGGCCCACCTATTGGAAGCTAGATTTGGGTTTAAAAATCTTATCTATTGCAACTAGTTTAACTTCTAGATTCAATTTTGCAGTCTTAATATACAAACTTTTATGTCGATGTAGCGGATGTGTCGTCCATCTTGAATGTTAACTTTTTAATTTGATGTAATGGAAAACAAACTATATTACTGGACAGCTCTAATGTATTTTCTGGGATTTGTAAGGAAAACCGCCGAAACTGGATTGTAATATAAATTGATGTGTATTCGATAATTGTTGAAATTTCGCAATTATTTGATTCCAGTATTCAAGAATACATTACAAAATTCCAGAATAGTGGTATTTAATGTGGTTTAGATGTTATTTAGTTCTGGTCTGTGTTATATTAATTACTAATAAACGCTGATTTTATGGTCTAAATCAAATTCCCTTTTTGACACACTTCCTTTTTTGAATACTTGTAAGAATAACTTACAAATATTCAGAAAAAGAAAGTAAAAATATTATATTAAGTATCAGTTTTCGGAAGCGGTTCTTCGCAAAATATGTCTCATATAACATAGTTGCATACCGCAACTTCGCCGGGCTTCCACAACCTTCCCTAATACTACGACGGGTCTCGACCGCGTTAAAGCGACACGAAACTAACTATTAATTCACATTAATATTTACTTGTCTATGTATCTAGAATATTTATAACGATTCTATTGTAAATAATTACACTAAGATTACGTAAAATGCCATATTAATTTACCTGTTATTTAAAATGTAAGTAATAAAATTGTAGTCGGATAATAAAACTGTTTATTCGGAGTCTAATGTAATTATGTGTAAGAAAAATATAATGTGTAATAAATAATTTAATGTGAATAACATCTTTTATTTATGGTTTTATGTTTGACATGCATGCATACATGCGTTTTATTATTGACAAAGGTATGCAATATATTTCTTTGCCTTAGCAAAAAAATATTTATACACCCCCAACCATAATCTTATCTAAATTACATTATGTTACCAGAATTTCATAATGAAGGTAGGTAGGTAGGTTTTTTGAACGAAGAAGTGAATAAAATACGTGTTTTCCTTAAAAAACTTAGAATCATTTATTTACAAATTAAATTAAGTTAACAGTTAAGACATTAATACTAAAAACGTTATTACAAAATATGTATCTACCGCGCCCGCTTACAGATAACTCCGTACGTATATATACACATACAATCTAGGGCTTTTTTATGAGGGGGCACGCGGGGGCACACGGTGCCCCCGAAGAAAATTTCAAAAAAATCGAAAAATTGCCATGTAATCTAAAGAAAAAGAAATAATTTGAAATTTAATGGGCGCGTAGAACCCTGTCCAGTCGATTGAAGTAACACTTCTTTTTAAATACTGTAATCCCTCCCATAACACGGTAGGTTTATTACACATTACAGGAAAACGCGTTGTAGGATTATTCTCGTACAACGCGTTTGTACGGCCCCGAATGCGCATAATATAATACTACAAATATTATATATACATTAATGCGTTGTAAGAGCACCGTGGTATAGGGGGATTACAGTATAAACACAGTAGCAAGAATGGGGAGTTGGTACAAAAAACTATGGACTTACAAATTTCGAGAAATAGCGTGCCCCAAAAAAAAAGAAATGACAAAAAGGCCTGCACACAGTCATATTCATAATGACAAAGCGGTGATGGGAGACTGTCCAAGATGTCGCACACGGAACAACTGCACCGTATTCGGTGCATATTCGGTTTATTTAAAAAAAAAACAGTACAAATAAAATTTCGTACACGTTTATTGTTAACTTTTCAACTAAGCGTAGCTTTTTAAGAATGCGATATACAAACGACAAAATATCAAAGTGTATTGTAAGGATAACAATTCGCATCACAACTGCTAAAATCCTCCTATAACACGGTAGGCTAATTTCCAATTATAGGAAAATTCGTTGTAAGATTATTCGCGTACAACGCGCTTGTACTAGTATAATATTGTATATTATAGAATAATATTCATGCATTGTAAGACCACCGTGTTATAGAGGGACTACAGTATTGAATTATTAAGGCTATTCAATAAAACAATCTAAGAACATCCAAACATATATCTTGTTTCCAGAATTTATCAACATCCCCCCCGCCCCCTCCCCCGACAATCTCCCTCACGACTAATATCACTCAGTGACATTAATCGGGTCCCACTGTTTTACGTACCTTTCGAAACAAGGAGGTCGCTTATCGAAAATAAACCAGTGCATCGAAAATAAAGCAATGACTGGGTGATAGATGGATGACCAGAACTGGTCATCCATCTATCACCCAGTCATAGCAAGAGCTACTTAATCTATCCACGATCCACTCAAATGCTGTCTGTAAGCCACCACTTCGTCTATATGGCAGTTAGTAGACACTAAGAACCGATGTTTGGATAGGGCCGGAATAAGGAGATCTAAGGGCTCTCGCAAGTTTAATTTTACCAGGACAAAGTCGAGTGAAACATCTAGTGTATTTAGATAGCTCAGCTTGCAAGCTGAAGTGGCAGTGGGCTGGAAACATCTGTCGCAAAACCGACAACCGCTGGAGTAAGCGTGTTTTACAGTGGACACCGTGTATCGGCAGACGTAGCGTTGGACGCCCCCCGGCCAGATGGAGCGATGATCAGCGCAGGGTGGCTGGCAGGAAATGGATGCGTATAGCCGAAGATCGAGCTATGTGGCGCCATGGGAGAAGCCTACATCCAGCAGTTCTTTGCCGCAGGCTAATTGATGGTGATGATTTAGATACTTATCGAATAATTCCTCTCTCTTTCTTTCATAGCTAGGATATAGTGGTGAGGTTACCCGTCCCAATGGCTTCTCCCTACTTCGAGTTCGACATTGCGGATGTATCTCATGTCCTATATATAACGTATATCCTTTTACCAGACCCGCCTCTACATGTACTTAGTTCTCAAAAACAAGATCATCAAACTTATTTGATGATCTTGTTTTTGAGAAATAAGAGGTCGGAGTTTGAACCTGTCATCATGAAGCTTTTATTCTGTTCTTTCTACCGTTGAGCTATAATACCGTAGGCTCAAAATAATGTTTATTCTATCCCTACTCTATTAAATTCTTTTAGTTTAAACAGACGTAGAGCTATCTTTCGTTGTTCTATTTGTGTTCTTAAAGATTCAAATTCATATTCTAGTTTTTTGCTCGTTGATATTTTGGTGTAAACGCTAAGAAAGTGCTTTCGTTTACACTAAAAGATCGAGAAAGAATGCTTTTGTTATAACTCTTAACTCTATGTTCGTTTGGTCTAAACCCACCTTTAGATACGCCTAGAACGCTCCCATGTGATAAATTTAAGGCGTAGTCAATGTAACCTCTATGAGTTATTTGAATGGTGTTAAGCAATAAAGGCTCAACCCAAAAAAGGAATTGGGTGATTTTAATGCATTCTAATAAAATCTCGTCTATTCGTTAAAAGTACGTTTAGCTCCTAAAGATAGTCAACGTCCAAAATACATGTATTTTTTTAATACAGAATCAATCGATGAAAAACATACAAAACAGTAATAAAAACAGTATTACCCATGAACATGTCTCGACATGTAGAAACATACTGAACCTTGTTAGGTGACATAAAACTTAACTATACCTAATATCCTGTTTTGAGAAAAACATTGCTCATTTTCTACCTCAATAAATTAAAAATTGAGTTATCTATTTTACGTTCCTCAACGTCTCGTTCGGTTTGTGAAAGTTCCCAGTGGCCTAATCCTTCTAAAGCCTAAACTCTTTAAAATGCGGATGTACATGGGCGTCGGTAGTCACTAAGATAAACCGTCTGCACGTTTGCCCCTAGTAATATGTCAAAAAGGTCAAAAAGCAGCACCTAGCTATTTCAAAATATTTTTTAATGGGTTGTCCGCTCGTGCTGAACACCATCCAGTTAACGTAACCTCTATTAGTTATTTATCACTTAACTCTATCAAGTGGCATTCAAGCATTAACTAGTAGAGTTAAAGTAATTTACATGGATTATGCAGTAGTTTATGTTGGTTATTGAGTCTGTTTATCGAAACGCATTGGTTGATCTATTGGTAGTTAAAGCGATAAATCATTATTTTATAGCTGTTATTGTCCTTAGCATTCCATGCTCCTTAGAGATTATAGAATATAAATAAAATAGAACTGCCACAAACAATTTTATACATAAAAAGAGTCGAACGGCTAGGCGGTTCGCCTGAGCGACTGATAAGGCTCGCAGGAGCCCCAATTTTTGCCAAATGCCGAATCTTGGCCAAATGCTGAATCCTTGCTGAATGCCGAATCTTTGCCGAATGCCGAATATTTGCGTTACTGATCTTAGTGATAAATGAGTTCGCTTCTTTTTTCAAAATTCTTTATCAGTTTATATATTATCGGTACTTTTTATTACACATTAAAAGTGCTTTAGCGTAGTCACCAATATCTACATCCATTTATAAAAGGGCAATGTTAGCTAAAGTTAGTGCGTTATGGATAGAAATTTTATTGAAGTTTATGGAAGTTAAAGTTTTGTTAGTTACAAAATTGAAAAGTCTCTATCGATATATAGGGGCTTTTCAATTTTTTTTTTATAAAGTAAATTTACTGATCAAAGTAGTATAATTATTTTCGTTTCTTTAATTATTTAAATTTTATTCCTTGATTTATGTAAACTAATTTAATGTGTCATGGATATTTGACGGGATCGCAGTTTTCATTAGTGTTTTTTAAATTTTTGTCCTTGAAGACAAAACTCTACAAAACTTTGCGTTGCTACACAATCCCGGGCCATACTACATGATCATTCAAATGAAGCTATGCCTGGCTCCTGCATTACACCAAAACACTGTCAAATTTTCATTCCCTTTGTTATTTTTGTCATCCTTATCGGGAACGTGCACTTATATTCGGAGATACTCTAAAGTCCATAGGCTAAATAATGTAAGGAAATGTTGCTACATTTCTTAATGTTATTCCTCTCAGCTGAGTATGTTTAATACAAATTTTTCTTCTTCATGAATTACTGAGATTTCGTGGTATATATCACCCAATAATACGAAAACCAAAATTTTTGATTCGATCTTATATAAAAACTGCAACAAAACCTCTGTTTTCAAGGTATTTGAAGCGATCGAATCAAAAATCGAACACTGAGGTTAGGTCTGTATTTCATATTAATGTTGACAGCGCAAGGTTGACTTCACTAGTTACAATAAAGAAAAAATAATCAATAAAACCAACAAAGGAATATTCTTTCCTAGAACATACTTAGTAAAATGCCAATAATAGAAGTTTTTTTTAAATAAAGTACGAGTAAGTTGCTTGGAAACAGAGTGATTATATTTTGCCAATGTCCATTAGCACACCTACCCGATTTCTACTTTATTTCTGGACCACAGCAACCAGTAAACATTAAAACCATTTCATGCAATTTGGAAGTGTTCCAGTAATTCGCTATGAAACATTGAGATAGTAAACTTGTAGATATACAGTTTCGCGCCCATTCATTAACACATTAAAAATAACATTCCGTGGGCCGGTTAAAAATAACATGTTTTAGCTAATGTTCGTTTTTTTTTTACTTCTTAAAATACAGAAAATCTTGGCCATACGTCTTAGTTTATAATAACAAGTGACATAACTATACAAACTATGATTCAATAGATTAAAAATAAAATGTTTTAACTAATGTTCTTTTTTTGAAATTTAAAAATATTTGGCGTTTCCTGTTTGTTTAAATTATCAATTGACAGTAGAATACATAATATACATATAGCGCCAGACATAGCTCAAAGTGTTTGTACGATTTTATCCTTGAAAACTGCAAAGTTCTACAAAACTTTGCGCAGCCACATTACATGATCATTGAAATGATCATTCAAATGAAGCACTAAGTCTGGCAACGGCATTAAACTCAGAATTATTTTTATGCTCTGAGGTGTTAAACAACATCATATGAATGATAGTAGGTTGTAATAAGAATTTTTAATACTTTAAAATTCAAGACCATCATAGACACGCCCACAATCACAGACATTTCACAATGATTCTATTTTTAAACGACTTTCAAAAGCATAAGGAGGTTGTCTTTCTAATTGATTTTGAACTAATAAATGTTCCTTTATAAATGGATAAAATAATTTGCCTTGTCTGGATAATCTGTAAGGAATTCTACTACCGACCGCCTCCTTTATGGAGTCAAACAATCTTGTAGAGCACTTTCTTGAATACTTGTGCCGTCTTTTTGCCATTTGCCTAGATTAATCTGGTTTTCCAGACAGCTGTTTATAAACCGCATTATACTATATCAAAAGAAGCTGAAGAGCTCTTGTTAGCAGTAATTTATCAATTCAATTCAACCTGCTTTTAATTATCTCATTCAGACTAATCCAGAAGGCCTCGTACGAATTTTGCGAACCGAAGTTATTCGACGGGTAGACTTTACTTAGGAACAAAATGTTCGTGTTAAGACCACAGCGGACCCTTCTTAGCGTCACGTCGTTAGTGACACGATTAAGATTTGCCTCCTGTCTGCCTAGCAGGAACATCTTCATCCTAAGTAAAGTCAAATCGTTGACTAACTTGGATTCGAAAAGTTCGTTCTAGACCTTGTGTAAATAAAATAAATGACGACTTTGGTTTCGAAATAAACCATCGATACACGAATTTGTTAACTTAATGAGGCATTGATAGGACATTGCAAATGACACTGGTTCAACTTATTAGCAAGGGCAAACATGCGATAATACGTCAGCAGCCGATAGCTGCTCAGTAACGACCAGCGAGTTCACTGAACTGCACTGTTTGTCTACAATTAATAATTCATTTTGCAATAGCGAACGTTCCGGTAGAACCCGCGATCACGCGGCGTGCTTAATTTAATATGATTATAAAAAATGATGACGCCGAAATTATTTTCAGAAACTAGCTCTCAACTATGGATGCACTTATAAATATTTATAGCTACCGGGTCCCGGCAGACGAGTTCATGCCCGAACGTTGGGCTACTTACTATTTACTTCTATAATCCTATGCCATCCCCGTCCCTGTTCTAGTTCCCGTTCCCGGTCCCGGTCCCGTTCCCGTTGCCGTTCCCATCCGTCACTGTTCCCGTATTATTAGACTAGCTGTTTTTCGCGACTTCGTCACGTAAAATTGCGAAAGCCCTTTGACATCCTTAATCAGGACCTATCGAATAATCCGTTTTTTTTTTGTATATAACAAGGGGCAAACGAGTAGGCGGTACTCTTAAGTGACTACCGACGCCCATGGACAACTGCAACACCAGGGGACGTCAAGTGATGGTATTGTTTAAAGGCCGGCAACGTATCTGCGAGCCTCGCCTTGTCTTTGCTCCTTGTAAATATAGCAAATAGAATGTTTAAGATTATAGAGAATATGTGTGAGTGATTGAGTGTGATTGGAACATAAGTGAAAATAAATAAATAAATAAATAAATAAATAAATAGATAACACTTTATTATGTAAGACCCCTATTGTCACTTCTCCTATACCATCCGTGACAGTAGTATCCGCATCCGTCTTCTCCTCCCCATCTACCTTTATATCCTTTTACTCCATCCCTTTTTCTTACTCGTGTCTTTGTAATTAGAGGTAAAGCCACGGTTAAAGCCGAATTGGGCCGGCACGTCCACCTCTTTCTTACATAAGATCGGCGTGAATTGGCGGCAATGCTGTCACGTCAAGGGATGTTATTGTTGTCGCGTTAGATTCGGTTTGTGAGACTTTCCGGTGGTCTAAACTCGTCATTAAGGCCGGCAACGCATCTCCTTGCCTCCATGCAGATATCCTTGGGCGTCAGTAGCCACTTAGCTGCCTGCTGCCTGCTCGTTTGCACCCTTGTAACATAAAAAAACCTGAAATCGAATGTCTGAAAAGTTGATGATATTGAGTAATAGATTCAGTTGTTACGTTACGAAAAAGTTCTGAAGAGTGTGAAACAATTGAATTAATTTGTACACATTCAATTTTTACAATTCCTTATTAAAATATAATCTCCATTATAATTTTCATTATAAATCGCAGATAATTTGTTTATCTACAAATTTACATAAACTTCACTCCGAAAACAAAGGACGGCGCAATAAATATAATACCTTAAGCCATACATTATACAAATAAATAGCCAGATGAACGAGTTCAACCGTATCATTATTTATAATCCCCAGATATATTACCATCAAATCCGATTAAAACTTTCAACATATTTACTTCCACTAAGTACTTAATGAAAAGCCAAAACTACCGCGGCACCAAACTAATATGGTTTAGTATGAATAATAAATAATGCGGTAACACGAGCTGAGTTACTTTTAATGCCAGAAAATTTCGGAGAAGTTAAACAATATGTTTTAAACATTAATTAAAACATATATTTTCTTTTTATGCCAGACAGGCTGTTGACTGCTATCATACCTGATCTTAAGGGCGTAACGCGCTGGCCTAGAATGAACCTATTCTTTCTTGCCTTAAAGATGCCCATGTTATAGTGATCCGGGAATATAGACGCCGGCAAAGCGTTTATATTTCCTTATAGCTATAGAATTTCTGATAATGGAATGTTAATTTCAATAAGTAAAGGACAAAGTTATTTGGTATCCTAGTTTTAGTGAGTTAAAGCCCAATCTAGTAGCTGATGCGATACAAGATTATTAGCGCATCTTGTAAAGAGCCTTCGAGTGGTTTCCTCCAGTTGGGGAACATCAGTGTTTGAGGAGCCGTAGCCGGTTGGTCGGCATTTGAGTCGAGCTCTAAGTTAAGTACGCTTACTACGTCCGGGTGATAGATGGATGACCCATTTCAACCCTGGTTTTCCAATATCTAACCTCCTCATTGTTTCGGAAGGAAAGTAAAACAGTGGGTCTCGATTGATGTCACTGAGTGATATTAGTCGTGAGTTAGTAGAGATTTTGGGGGATTCATAAATTTCGTCTGCTGGCAGTCGGTCATCTTAACTCTCTCCACAGCCCCATCCTCTGGTATTTAAGTGGACCGAGATTGTATATTCGTTTACCTTTTACCTCTATATCTATATTTTAATATATAAAGCTGATGAGTTTGCTTGTTTTCTTGAACGAATTAATATCAGGAACTACTTGTCCGATTTGAAAAATTCTTTCAGTATTAGATAGCCCATTTATCGAGGAAGGCTATAGGCTTATATTACCTCGCTTAAATTAAATCTAAATTTTGCGCGGATGAAGACACAGGCACAACCAGTAATAAATGTAACTAATATCAAAATTAATTACGTACGTACGTCAAGTGCTTAATGTTAGAGAGAGTAATTTATCATGTACTTGTATTATACAAATCCAACCCAAAATAACTTGAAAATAGAAGCGAAATATTTCAAAATGATACATACAGACAAAGAGTACCATTAATCACACACACATGTTATGAAGTAGACACCTAATATCCCATTGTGACGTTTCGGAATCCCTGATATACGGTATGCGACGGCGATTTTACTGATCTGAAATGGTGAATTTTATTTTGTATACTTGCGCTGAAATGAAATGTGGACATATCTGGCCACTTACAGAATACGTATATTCTGGATTTGAAATTAAGGTTCGAACGCGCAAGCGAAATAATTGTCGTTCTCGATTTTCCAATGTACTAATTTTAGCATATATAATTTTCTATGTAAATATTTTGGAAAATTCTTGGACCGACCCGAAGAGAGGGTCTTACATTTAGACTGAGAACCAACGCCGAAATTGAACACCTTGTGGCCGAGCCTAACATCTTAGGCTGAATAAAGGCACACAGACTTCGTTGACTCGGGCATGTGGAAAGAATGGGGGGGGCAGCTTTTAAAACGGCGAACGTCTGTGTAATTTATTTTTAATGAATATTTTATTATTATTATTAATATTATATTTAACTTTTAGAATAATAAATTTATTTATATGTTAATGATCTCCCTTCATACGTCATTTCTCACTGAACACTTTGCACCTTGGTGTGCCTTTTTCCACGCTAAATTATAGAAGGATCTTATTGGATTCATTTCAAATGTTGTGGTCAACCTTTGACCGTTATTATATTACACGTAGGTTGTTTATCGTAGTGAATTTCTTTACCCCCTTTATGGAATCCGGGAGGACAGAAGAATGGTGCTATTCTGTGCCAGATACAACACTGCAACAGTGCGCTTACTTAGTTGTAAAAGGTTTTTTTTCATTATTACAATATACATTACATAAAGGGTATAAAATAAAATGAGATCAATGAGAGTGATCGAATAAATATTAACGACAACATAACTGTAATAATATTGGTACCTATCGACACAAAATTATTACAGATAAATTTTTGCATAATAAAGTAAGCAATTGCTTTGCAGTTTTTCTTTATTATTGCACCCGCCGAGCGTTCCAACACTCAATTGAGTGTAATGTAATAATAAAGAATGTGCAATAATAAAGAAAAATTGCTTGTATCCTTTTACTAGTGTAGAAGAACGTGACTCTTCTATTTTAGGGTTACTACCTCCAAAGGAAAAGATTACTCTTTTAAAGAAAGTATTTGAGTTTTGGACCGCTCGGCGGGTGCAATAGCGCCTCCAAAAGAAAAAAAAAAACTCCTTTAGCATCACTTCGTTTTCTGTCCTTCTGCCTTTAATCTCAGGAACCGGTAGAGCTATAAAGTTGAAATTACTTTCAAAACCTAAGATCTCAAGAAAAATCAATCCTCTATGTGTATGCAGTCAAAAGATATTGGCGTTTATGTCACATTTTCCGTACTTTTGCAAAGGGAATCCAAGCGTATAGGTTAATTCATGTCATCATGAAGTTTCTTGAGAAGCAAAGTAAATTTTATGAAAAGTATAAACTTAAAAATAACCCAGTCAAGTATTATGTGACGGTACGGAACCGTTAATGTGCTAGCCTGATTCGCACTGTTCAGTTTATTTCTATCATGGTGTGACTGTGATAAAGACCTTCTTATTCATATCACATGCTTAATGGTAAACTGACGAATTACGTTTTAGGTCTAAAGTGAATTATGATACAGGCAGCATCGTTTCAAGATCCTTTATCAGCCAATCTCAGAATAATTTCGAAATCTCCGATTAACGCTGTGATAGAGCAATTTTCGATTTTTTTTTTTATGTAAAATAGGTTCTTGTTAAAAAGACAAACAGATAACATTTCGATGCCATTCATCACTTCATTAACAATAATTAAAATACACAATTTGTTACTGTAATGTCGTTTTTAACAAATCATAAGCGGATTAAGACGTAAACGACAAAACGTTTTTTGCGATTTCCCAAAAATCACCTTTTTTGAGTTAGGTCAGTTTACTATTAAGCATTCGAAATACAAGTATGTAGGTTCTAGTAGAAATAAGACAGAGGACGAACGTAGCAAAACTTTTTTAAGTGTATTTTTATGATGGGTCAATTTAAGCCTTGTAAAACATCTACGAAATAGGAATCTGTTCATCATGAACTCAAATTAATTTTAATCTTAATATTTTGGCCTTGCGATGAGACCTTGTTCCGTTCTGAATTTATTTAAATTA
>JANCMC010041845.1:1790145-1854561 GCA_024363005.1 Charaxes varanes
GCACTAAATGACATGAAGTGCCCCATATATTTTGAGAGCGACTTATTTATTGCTCCGGGCTAAATCTCAATATTTTACGACAGCCGAGTTTGTATAAAAAGTAGAATGTCGATTTCAGTTACGATTTTCGTAAAGAACTTTTTCTTTAAACATTGTTTTAGAACCACAATAGCTTGGAAACAGAAGACAGGAATATAGAAAAATCGTTCCGCAAATATACGGGTATATTGTGGAATATACTTCTAAAATAGGCTTTAAGTTTAGTATAAAAGATGAAGGGAATATATAAGTACATAAAGTGATTAGTAATTTTTTTTTAAACAAATGAACCATAAATATGTTGATTTGTAATATATAAATGCAAGCTGTATGAGAAACCGTTGAAGTTACACCTTTAATTTAAATTAACAACAATTTTGAAATATAACAAATAATATCACAGTTTTTCAGTAGTATCGCGATGGAAATTGACGTAAGATGGCGTTTTCGACGATAATTTACCACCAGCCCTTGTTCCAGCCACGGTTCCAGCCATTGTTCCAGCCGTTGTTCCATCCGGAATACGAAGAGGAGTAGGATGGGTAGGAAGAGTAGGAGACAACGGGAGACACGTGGCTGCTGTAGCCCCTGTAGCCGCCGTAGCCACCATATCCACCATAGCCGCCATATCCACCATAGCTGTAGCTAGGGCTCCAGCCACTGCGAATATAGCCGGCAGAGACCGCGCTAACTGCTACCATGGCGAGCACGACACACACCTGAAATAAAATATTTTAAAGTAAAATTAAATTAATCTCGCAATCCAAAGATGTATGCTAAAAACAATAACTTTATATTCATTGTTTTGTTTGTAAATAAATGAAAGTATCGCCAATACTTTACCTTTAACTAAAATACATGAATGAAATGTAGTTAATAAAGCTTTTTGTTTTAAATTTGGTCATCAGTAGGGTTTGGTAGAAATTATGCAATTAATAAAAGTTATTATTGCCTTTTACATCGACAATGATTACACTACACTCATTACTCCACATTAAGTATAACTTTATTGCAGTATTACTTCGTTTAATGTTATATTATAACTTTCAGAAATGACTAATTTAGGCTCAGTGGTCTAAATTCGTCTATATTTCTATAAAATTACGAAAAATAAAAAAAAATCCCTCTGTTCGTATTCATTAATCCATCCACCTTAGTAGAATTTATATTCCTGTATAAATATTTCCGAAAGGAAGCCGAAATATAGTCAAATAAACAGAAATGTTCGTAAATCACTGCACTTTTATTGTCTATAAAAAAAATTAACTTTTTTATTGACAGTAATAAAGGTCGTCTACAGCTTCTAAACCAAATCCAAAAAAAAAAATAGACCGATAAATAGAGCTGAAAAAGGATTTGAACTCTTTTGTCTTTGCCTATTCATAATATAGGTTAGAAGTTTATATACAAAAGGTCACTTACGAGGAATTTCATATTGTTGTTGTCGGTACCAGGTGTTGCAACAGAGTATGCCAGATTACCGCATGTTTATCCTTATATACCTCAAAGCTTCACACTATAGCAAATCGTAAATGACGTAAAACAAACAACAACATCAATATCACATCTTATAATTGCATAAAAATTCATGACTCCATCGGAATCGTCTAGCTTATGCCGCATATTAAGACGAGGCCAGACCCTCCTTCATGAGAATCAAAACATCTATTATTAGCCATTATAATATTAACATGATACTATCTATGAAATATATACAAAATTTAAGTTTATGTCTGTGTAAGAAAACTTTATAATTATAAATATTTATTTTTAAACCGCTAATTTTTCTCATGCCAGAGCCAGACATAGCTTCATTTGAATGATCATGTAGTGTGGCCGGGGAATTTGGGTAACTTCACAAAGTATTGTAGAACTTTATAGATAAAGTTGAAGTCTTATTTGAAGTCTACTTCAAGGTCAAAAATGTACAAACACTTTGATCTATCATCTGTTTTTGTGTTTTTCTATGGAAGCACTCGGCAACGAGGGTGGACCGAGGGTCACATGAGGCCACGACTCCTCTCTTTGATGTATTAAAATTTTGCATTTGTAATATCGCTTATAATGTATAAATATTACATAAATACTAAGTAGACACCTATTTCTAAATAATTATTTTACAAGTGTAGCCCGCCAACATTTAATATCTTAACGATGTGGCCCTTGCCTGCCAAAAGGTCGTCGATCTCTGGTCTATGGTATCGTCGCTGGAGCATAGTGGTTTTATGTGGAATTTGAAAGTGTTATTTTAATTTCCTCTTTTTAACAACCGATTTTCTATCTGTTGTCCAGATTTAGTTCGAGAAATAGGCAGATATCGTAATTCGAAAGGATTTTGTTGTAAAGTTAAATATAAACCCTTTTGGTAAAGGGTATTTATAATTCGGCAATGTGTAAGATTTTGAGACATCGAGAAGTTGCCTCCGACCTCTTCTGTGATTCAGAAGGTACGTAACACATCGGGTCCCGCTTTATGTCACTTAGTGATATAAGTTTTGAGATAGCAGAGATTGTGAGGTTTCCGGAGATGACGTCAGAGGAGAAACTCTATTTAGTACTAGATCCTAGAAGAAGAAATATGTAAGATTTTCGTATAAAAATTCCAGTTGTGTGGTTTGAAGAAAAAGTATTTGAATTTATTTTTTTTTCAATCACGTGGACGAAGATGCGGGATTTAACTAGTTCCTAATAAAATCCAATGCTTAAATTTGGCGACGATGCACATAAATAATACGCCCCACAATGTTTGTTCCGAAAAGGACCAAATAGATCATTTCAAGGCAATCAATTGGAGTTACGAAAATCGCTGAGCCGTCACAAACTTGTTTACTAATCTAAAACTATAATTTTATTCCGCTCGATGACATTCGGTTGAAAAAAATAGTCAGGTAATTAAATTAATGAATCGATAATATCTTATTGTGAATACGATTAAAGCGAAAAGTTATAAAGAAGTCGATTATAGGCTTTACATTTAGATATTCTCTATCTTATTCTTCTTCCTAGCGGTATCCCGGTCAAGAACCGGGGTCCGCTTGCATTACAGGGGATGCGGCTGATCATCCTTTCGCTCCTCCTCATCTACCTTTATTTTCTTTTACTTAATCCCTTTCCCTTATTCCTGTCTTTAGAGGTAGCGCCACGCTTGAAGCCGAATTGGGCCGGCGCGTCCGTATACGTGTATCTCTTCTCACATAAGATGATTTGACTTGGCCCGTTGGCGCAGCGGGCAGTGTCCCTGCCTTCTGCTCCGGGGGCGTGGGTTCGATTCCCGCCTCTAGTCTAGGTGTATTATCCATATGTATGTATTTATATATTTACAAAAAAAAAATTGTGAGTAACAGGCGGCTGTTACCTATAACACAGGCATTAAGTTGTCTACCTTAGGAACAGACGTCCGACTTGGAATTTGTATAAAATTTTTTGTTAGTTAATTAAATACACATGGACAGATATAACAGAAAATAAAAAAAAAGGTTGTGTGCATAGAGACCCAAAAATCGGCCAAGCGCACTTGACTGATTGATCTTATATATGACTTGCATGCTCATAGGTGTGATTACAGTCAAGCGCTAACTAACTCACAAGTCGTCGTATGAGTTTGCATATAATCAATATAATGCAATTCTATAAAGGAGATGTTTCTAACATAATATAACGCCCTGAATAAGACTTTTTTTCTCCAATTTGTTTCTTATAAAGGATAAAAAGGGTTAGTTTGTCAATCTCAAGTGAAAGTGTGACGTCGAAAATCTATAAGGGTATTGGGCCTGCCTACTACTATGCATTCACTGTTACGGGCATCGTACCGATAATGGCGGATCGGCGCTTGATTTAGGGTCTCTGCAATTAGCGTAATGTAAAGGTGGCGTTATAGATATGCGGCTATCTCGCGGCTAGTGAAATGTTTAGTTCAATTGAAGTAGGCAATTGATTTAGAAAAGTGGGGGTCGTTTAGGGCCCTTTAACTCTATTATGAAGACTCGATTGAATTAATGTTTGTTGGGAAATCATTTATGATTTGAATAAGTACTAAAATATATTTAATATTGATTTAATGTATGTACAATTGAAGAGAGAGCCAATTAGAGGGGAGAGGAGGGGAGGGCTATAGTGGGATTGTGTGAAGAAGTAATTTTTTATTGTATACTACCGGACACGGCAGACGTTGTCCTGCCCTAACGTTGGGTTACTTACTGTTTATTATATTCTCTTATCCTATAATATTATCCCCGTTCGCTTTTTTAAGTTTAGATTATAAATAATTTTAAGGATTTTACTTAAATTTTCAAATTTTCGGCCCAATTTTCTTAATTTTTTCTTTTATAAGAACCTTCTCCTAACAATAATAAACAAAAACATTTTTGTAATATAGAAACTGTTGTACTGTATATATAAAAATATAAAATATATAAAAATAATAATACAGTAAATCTATATATTTGAGGGCCGCACCAGCTTTAAGGACCAAGCCCGTAGATATGCTTTGCATTAACAAATTTATGTTTAAACAAAATTATATATAGACTAGTTATTACGACGCCACTTCGTCCGCGTAAAATTGGGTGAAAAGTTTAAGCGTGATGATATATAGCTATATAGCTTTCCTTAAAAAAATGGGCTATCTAACACTGAAAGATTTGTTCAAATCGGACGAGTAGTTCCTGAGATTAGCGCTTTCAAGCAAACAAACTCTTCAGCTTTAGATATTAGTATGGATAAGATTTTCTTGTACATAGATGATAAATATCAAAATTCCACTACATATTAAGCCCTCAGTCACACGAGAGCTTTTCTACCGCGCGTTAAAAAAGCGTTCAAATAGAACATATGGATTCCCAAGTTTCTGTTCACACGGTAGCGTTTTTGTAACGCGACGCTTTTTTATCTGGCAATGTTCTATTTTCGACGTTATGCTATATACATACACGGTATATTTTCGTACTGACGACGCTGATATAACTGATAGAATCAGGCGTTACTTTGCGGTAATCCATGACATGCGTGAAAAACTAAACTACTTTCCTTTAATCCGCGAATGAAATCATTCGCTAACGCTGAGATTTCACGCAACGCTTTTTTAACTCTCGTGCGAATGAGGGCTAAGTATAAATGTAGGTATTGCGTGATTTAGAAATAGCAATTAGGTGCAGTTTTCCATTGATAATTTTGTTTGCTTTGTGTTACCACAACAACGGCCTTTATCACACGCATGCCACGTTCTTTTGCTAAATAAACCAACAATTTGATAATTGTTTTTGTAGACTTTTGGAATTGGGCCAGTGTTTTTAGAAAAGTGGAACTAAACGTAGTAAAGTTTTCTAAGTTAATTAAAATTTAAATTGAAAAGATTCTTCAATCGCAATCATTAAAATCTCTTTTAAATTCTCGAATACAAAAATGCAATAGTTCGAAGAATAGAGAGAAGAAGAGAGAGAACATAAAGAGATTATTACGAGAGAGTACTTTTAGTATCTCATCGTTTGCCCCTTGTAATAAAAAAAATTATTACTTCCTTTATACAGGAGCCAGACAAAGCTCAAAGTGTTTGTATATTTTTGTTCTTGAAGTCCACAAAGTACTACAAAACTTTGTACATGTATCGTTGAAATGATCATTAAAATGAAGCTATATCTGGCTCAGGCATTAATTACACATACATACATTTTCGCGCCTATTTTTACTGATTTCATTTTGTTTATGGAATTAAGATAATTTTATGCCATTTTAAAGATAAAGGCTCTGACATTCATTATAATATTTAACTTAGTAGACGCGGAAAATTTATCTAAAACAGTCCCAAAATCCGTATATATATATTTATGTTACTACTCGACTACATTGTTTTTAAATAGTCTTTTCTAGGGTTCCGTAGTCCAATAATAATGATGATAAATATATACAGGACTATATGACACACGGCCGTCTGTTCCTAAGGTAGACAACGTAATGCCTGTGTTTTAGGTAACAGCATACAGGACTATAAGACACACGGACGTCTGTTCCTAAAGTAGACAACTTAATGCCGGTGTTATAGGTAACAGAGGCCTGTTATACACAAATATTTTTTAGTAGAAATATGTAAATAATAAACCCGGATTCGAGGTGGGAATTGAACCCACGACCCCCGGAGCGGAAAGCAGGGTCACTGCCCACTGCACCAACAGGCCAGTCAAAAACTAGTCTATTTATTGCGTTCACTTACAGGGTCGATTTTTTACAGCTGCAAGGGACCGCAGACCCCATCATTACGTCTACACGTTCTTGAGAAAAAGGGTTTCAACAGACAGATGGACAGACGGACAATGAAGTCATCCTATAAATAAGGGTTCCTTTTTTCTTTGGATGAACGGAATCCTAAAAACGATATTAATATCGCATCAAAATAAAGGTAAAGTAAGTAAGTACGGCATCAGGAAAGTATGCAGGGCCGGCCCTACCATAAGATGAACGGAGCGGCCGCTCCAGGCGCCGAGTCCCAGGAGGCGTCTCAGCTACGAACGACTCTTAATATGCGATTATTTTAAATATATTTTTGATGTAAAATAAATATAGAACCCCCCTGGGTTCCATAATAGGTTCTCGCTCCCCCCTGATATTTACCTCGGGCCGGCCCTGTAAAGTAAGTATGGTAGTATCCCATATTGAAAATCTATGCTATCAAGTAACAGCAAGTAAATTTATTGGCTTTATCAACGCTGCCTTCGCTCCTAACGAACATTTCGGTAATGGCACTCGGGATTGGATTACGTGTTTACCCCCAACGTTGACATTGACTACCTTGAAGCGCATTTTTTAATAAACTAGCGATTGTGCCTAAAGTTCCATCCATACCTTTTTGTTCTTTACATTTTTTGATGTTAAAACGTCTTATAAGTGCGTTGGGCATTTTTGAGCTAGGAATAAACCATTGAAGTCTCGATAATGTTAGCTCACCTACACCTCTGACGATTCGTTTTAACCTTTGTCGGCACTCCCGCAGAAAGACTCGGAGCGCCACTGTTTGTTATATTTTGTTAAAATAAACCTTAATGACCAATATGGAAATGCTGCAGGAAATGATAAAAAAAATCCAATATAATATAAGCCCTCATTCGCACGAGAACTATTTTACCGCGCGTTAATAAAGCGTTCAAATGGAACATATGAACTCCCAAGTTTGTGTTCACACGAAAGCGCTTTTGTAACGAGACGCTATTTTGTCGAGCAATGTTCTATTTTCTACGCTATATATACATATACGTTATATTTTCGTATCATCGACATTGAAAAAGCGCAAACGCCGAGATTTAATGCAACGCTCTTTAAACTCTCGTCCGAATGAGGGCAAATCGTATCATATAGTATTGAGTGAAAAATGAGCGCAGTAGTAGCACTGGATCTATGGGAAAAGTGTCTTGCAAGATGTGCTGCCTGCGCTCCTGTTCTAACTGTTACACGAGCTAAAATTTTATATCTCGTTTTTCTTGCAAGCCAAAAAAGATTTTTTCGCATAAAATATTCCGTCGGCTAAAACTTCACATACATGTACACACCTTAAATCTAGAATGTATACACCTGTCTAAATAGACGAACCAAGCTTACAATAGAAGCGTTACGATGGAGTAATGGCACATAACTCTCAGTCGATTATAAAGCCGATACATCGAATCTTATAAATAAAGAAGGAGAACTTGGCCCGTAACTCATTATCGTACGTGAAAGTTTATACACTTTAATAATCAAAACAAATTGGGCTATTTTAAGCTAGTAAATTCTGGGGTACAAGTATGTTAAATGAATAATTATATATTACTAGTGGACCCAGCAGACGTTGTCCTGCCGCTGACATTGAATTTTGGTTCGTCTGCCATTAGCCAATTAACCAATCTCCATGTCTTCTCCATAAAACGTATTATTGGCCGTTTGTTTCATGAAATAATAATTTGACATGGTACGTCAGTCAAAGGGTTTAGTACGAATTTCTATTTGAAATTTTCTGAAATATCGAAAAAACCTATATTTTTTTAGTATGCTTAAATCATCTTTCGACTTTTCCTTTCTTTCTTTTCTTTTAAACCTTCCCTGTTATTAGCGGAAAGAAATAGAAATCTTAACAACGATCTTAATAACGAAAGAAAGAAAAAAAATCATTTTATATCGGTCTAGCCGTTTTGCAGTGACCTGCGAACAACGATTTTTTTATATACATATGTATAGACTTTGATAAAATGTATTCAATAAATGTTCGAAAAATGCTGTGTTTAGTAACTATTATTATGTAGAATGTTCATAAAATTCTTCTATCTGAAAAGATCTACTTAACATAGGCATCTTTTATATTCTCACGAAGTCACAATGGGGAATTCTTCTACTTTGAAATGTCGTTTAACAAATAGTTTTCAACCAATTGCGTTGTTCACTCAGTACACAGTCGAGAAAGAATCGGAATTCACGTCACGTTCACAATACTCGTTATTGGACCCTCGTATAAAAAGAAAAATAATTAAAAAGAAAGTGCGGTAGAAAAGCTTTTATTACTAATTATAGGCCTTTAAATTGTCCCCCCCTAGCATTTCCAAACTATTAGACATAGAGACTTGAAATTTTCCATGTTGATAGAACATGCTAAAAACTCATTAAGAAAATTACTCTGAACGAAATCGGACATCGACTTTTGTAGTTATTTAACAAATACGTTTATAGCGTATGAGATATGGAACCCTTCTATGCGTGTCTTGACACGCTGCTGGCCATTTTTTTTGTTGTTAACGTTGGAAAAGTAGAAATTATGATTTGTAAATGTTTTATTAAACTAGAGCACAATGAGATTTCTCGTACTCAATTAAAGCAGCCCGACTTTTGAGCTATTCGCGTAGTGTACCAGGCGCGGATCCACCGTGGTGTGTACGATGGGCATGCCCAACACCCTAATAGAGTTTTGATGTCACACTTTATAAACATATCCTTTGTAGGAATGCGCTCTATCGATCATAAGCAAGTTCATACGCTGACTCGCATTTGATCGAAAATCGGAAAGAAATTCAGTGGCTGTGCTTCACCACCTTTTTGGATCCACGCTTGTATTGTACTATTGTACACCCTTGCCTGCCAGATTTGGAATAAAACAAACTATTACTTTCCAAATCAATCCTCTGAGGCGCACACCCTAAGCACATCTATTCTTCACGGAGTAACATACAGTAGTAAAATACACGGAGTACATCATAACATTTATATGTAGATATATTTACTCAATTTAACCCTAAAACTGGAATCGTATAGAGCCCGATTGTCCGACCCTAAGCCTTTAATTTAAATTATTTCCTTTACGACCTTTCACGTGTCACTGGAGGCTACGAAAACTTTCAACTTCTCTCAGTATCAGTTAAAATATAATTATTTAAACAAAAAAGCTGCGCATAATCATCTTCGCTTTAATTTTTTCAGATCTATTTCACCCTGGAGGGAACAAGTAAAAATATAGGAATAGACACCTATATATATATAGGTGTCTGTATCTGGTGATAGGTACAGACCAAATATTCGTAATGATGTCATTACATGTTCATAAAGATTGATATATAAAAATCTAATTTTAAGAGTATCCCAAGCAGACGAAGTCGCGGGAAACAGCTAGTAAATATAAAAGCGATAGTTCATCTTTTACGAAATCTCGAAAAACGGCGGGCAGTGATGAAATTTGACATAGAGATAGTTTATAGTTTAATAGTAAACGTCTGCTAAGAAATGATTTTGAAATAAGGCCAGATTAAGGAAGCTTTAGGTCTCTCGCAAGTTTATTTTACTGACTACTGAAACGGCTAGTATAAAATAAATAGGAATTGAGCAACGGCACATTACTGTGCAAAATAAATTCATCTTGACAATACTTGGCGATGTTCACAGTTTATCGAGTGATCTCACCTTTATCACCTGACATGGGTATCGGAACTTTGGAATTCGACCATTAATCACCCGTATGATACGACACTAGGAAATTATTTGGAAACTTTGCTAAAAGGACAATGTGGCTGGGATTTAGAAAATTATACGACGTTCTAAAACGTAGGGATAGATTTAATTACTTTCCATAAGTCAAAAAGTTTACAAGAAATTGATTGTAACACAGACAGACATTACAGTGTCAGACAAGCATTACGCGCAATAATATGGTTGTTTTTGCTGTAGTACCCTTTACTTACAGCTTTGTACCGATTGTACTTCTAATACGCGAACTTATGGCAAGTAATTTATTTTTTCCTCCTTGGTAATAATGTAAAATTTTCAGGAAGGAAGGAAGTAAGAGACCGTTATGTTACAAAAGTGTAATAATATGATGCTCAAACAAATATACTAACCAAGGACCAGGATAATGTTAATACCACATAGCGGCTATAACATTACCAGCAAACCGTATAGGTAAATGAGCCCAGAACACAATACAACAAACTGTGAATGCGTTTAATTAGGCCTTACACCGCCGTCCACATTAACGTTACACTGTGTTTTGTAATGTAAGATGAAAAAACTTTTATTTGATACCTACCACAATCATATTCCTACTCGACCTCACAGCAACTCGTAAAATGTCATGTCCCAAAGGCTTATTTCTATGTTTGATATTACAGAAAAATATGGCATAAAATATTAGTTTTTTTTTTTTTAATTTAATATATAGGATATATGTTCTACAGTTTTATACACAGTAGAGAGTTTATTTTCAAATATCTAACGAGATATTTTCAACACAACAAAATTGTCAAATAAAATACCAATAGACGATCAGAAACATTTCTAATGTTCAACGGTTTCAAAGTCAGATATAAATTGCTCGAAAATCTAAAACAGACACCGACGATAATAACACATAAAGATGATTACATTAACGACGTATTATAACTGGGCCCCGTGGACTAAAAGATCGTGCGTGTGTTTAATTAGGGTCTACACCGCTGACCAAATTTAAGACTAATATAGAAATGACGTGAATTACGAGGCCAAGATTCAGCGTGGGTCCTGCGTCATTGCAGTACTAATATATAACTAATGTTATATTTCATAATTACCACTGTCTGTTAATATCATCTATATGTATTAAAAATTAATTTTTGGTTATGTGCGTAACTCTATCATACAGATGCGTTGCCGGCCTTTGGAGGACGATACGACTAGATTTTTTTTTTATTTAATAAGTGGCACACGGGCTGTCAGGTAGCCTGAAAGACTACCGACGCCCATAGACAACTGCACAACCAGAAGGCTCACAGATGCGTTGCCGGCCTTTGGAGGACGATACGAGTAGATTTTTTTTTTATTTAATAAGTGGCACACGGGCTGTCAGGTGGCCTGAAAGACTACGGTCTCTGTCTCACGGCCTGTGTCTACAGTGGTGAAATTCAGCTGCCAATTGTCCAAACAATTCCTCGGAACACTCCCCGTGATACATTTGGTAAAAGACTGAATCGAAATATCGCTAAATCAAATCAAAAAACATTATCAAAAACTTAAAAGTAAGGTAAAATCTTTAGTATTTGGGTCACATTTAACAATTAACATAGTCTATATGTCCATCAGCGTACTTCCTATTAAGATTGTGAAGATAACAATTAACAATAAAAAAATATAAAAAGTTTGTTTCGCGGCATTTTTTGCCCGCTCTCGGAGCATTAGAGTGAGCGAAATGAACAGTTACTGCACATTGATGTCGCCCGTTAATATGACGATGGCAATTTGCTACCATCAGGTACAGCAATAATGGCGCATGAGATTATGTGATAAATTGTATTAGCATCGTAAAATACATCGATGCGAGCTTTACGGTTCGCTGCCATTATATCGGGGCTATTCGATTCGATATACGAATTGGTCATATTCAATTACATCGAGGCTATTCAAGCTGTTCATGTTTAATTATATCGAGACTATTTCAAATACTCATATCCAATTATATAGAATCTCAATAGCTCTATAGTTGAAGATGAATTATATAATAATAGAAGTATAGATGGATTGAAATTCGCAAGGTTTACACCCGGATGCGACGCTCAACACAAAGCTTTTAATTTAAATTTAGGAAGTGGGAAAAAGGGAATGTTATCTTAAAACTAATCCTAATCTTTTATATAAAATTTCTAAACATGAGACAATGTTCACATAGCCCATTATCTTTAAAAGGTATAAACAGAAAGTCATCTATAGCAATTTGGTCTTGACAATTAACAATAGATACAAAGCGGCCATATTTGGCTCCGATACATCACGTTCAATCTTTTGTCACAATAAAATTCTTGTAATCCATCATGCATAAGTCTAACACAACCTTTCTTTAGCATCGCCCTTGCTTTATGCATTTTCGCTGATAAGTTAATCCGAATATTTGATATCTATATGACGTCCAAGCCGATAATAGTATGTATTTTTATACAACATTATTATTGACAAATCAATATGAAGAGAGAAAAAGTTATAGAATAGTTGTTTACGATCCGTCTAGAGACTCTTTGGCTTTGAGGTGAGTTGTCTGCATTTACACAGTTACTGTATTTTGGTATTTGATGTCTTCACTGGCAATTAACCTAATTGTAAATGACTACCAACGCCCGCAGACTACTGCAATACTAGAGAGTTTGCGGAGATGCATTGAAAGCCATATTTATTCTTGAAGGCCATTAAGTCGTATCTGTTCAGAAATATATCAGGTGGTAAGTGGTTCCACAGAGATGTTGCCAAAGGCAGGAGAGTACTTGTAAGTCGCACCATTCTAGCTCTCTATGCCCTGTTTCTTCCTCTATAAACAGAGCTAATCTTGTCTATATTAGAAACCTTACTAATTGACTGCTTCAGGTGTTCACTACGAGTAGCTAAGCAAACTAAGAGACGCCACGCAACAAGATAAACCGTCAATTAAGCCAACAATCGCCCGCTTGTTACGATATGTCTCGTCTCGCAATGAACTTACTGACAGCTACCGTACCA
Organism: Charaxes varanes; assembly: GCA_024363005.1. Lineage (NCBI taxonomy): Eukaryota > Metazoa > Arthropoda > Insecta > Lepidoptera > Nymphalidae > Charaxes > Charaxes varanes. The sequence goes on from JANCMC010041845.1 coordinate 1,803,142, forward strand.
ACAACAATCGGTTTTCTATCGCTCACGACCATTGTCCGGTTACAGATTCGATTGATTCGAACTAGGGATGCTACAGATTTTCAGACTTTGACTTCAAAATAATCGAGACTAATTGACAAGAGGATTTGATGGAAATCGATATTGTATGGTGTACAAAAAAAGGTTCGAGGTTTCTCTAGTAATCTACCTAGGCTACGTACGGTATTAATTACCAAAAAGGTATACTACGATTATTTATTGATAATACTATGAATATGTAACCCATTCTAACACTGGTTTTCCTAATATCGGACCTACTCCATGTTTCGGAAGTCACATAAAATAGTGGGTACCGATGAAGATCACCGAGTGAAGAAAAATTCAGAGAAAAATGGCGATAAAAAGAAAATTACCCTACCGAGTTTGTTGCGGGCTCTTATCAGTACAGGGCGCGGTGAACCCTTTTAAACTTTGCTTTTAGTCGTAAATTTTATCACCAAATTACTAATTGATTTTAAAAGAATAATAATATTAAACTTATGACGTTCATATGTGCTTATAAAAAAAACTAGATGAATAAAAGAACGTGATATTAGTCGTGAGATTGTAAAGATTACGGCGGATTTAGTGATGACTTCAGAAGACAGTCGATCGTCTTAACTCACCCCGCAATCATATCCGCGCAATTTAAACAGACCCTGGGAATAATAGACCGGGATAACGTTAGATTGAAGAAGGTTAAGAGAAAACCATAAGGGCCGGCAGCGCATCTGCTGACCTTCTGGTCGTGCAGATGTCCATGGGCGCCGGTAGGCACTTCGGTGCCTGCCTGCCTGCTCGTTTGCCCCCCTGTAACATAAAAAAAAAACTTTTGATGTCTTTTTATATATTTTAGACATGGATTTTGGGCTATTTTCAGGTATAAATCTGCAAGTGAGTGCAGCTATGTCTCAGTTGGACAACCTCGCGGGTTATTCGGTGTACGGGGTGTGTGCAGTGGAAGTGGAGTTAGACGTGCTCACCGGGAACCATCTAGTGACTCGTGTTGATCTCATAGAAGACACCGGCCGCAGCCTCAGTCCCCAGCTAGATGTCGGCCAAGTACGTATTTACATATTTTTCTTTACTATTGAATATTTATAGTATACAAGAACCAGGTGCAACGTATAACCTCAAAACTAACAATGATAACAGAAGAAGTTAAGACTTTATATATTTTAAGAAGATAACAGAAAAAGCTTTAAGTATCATCAACACCAACTTTTTTTCTTTCTTATCTGTTTAGAAGTTTAAAAATCTGTATAGGAGAACAATGTTTAAAATACACTTTATAATGCCGGAGCTAGATATAGCTTCATTTGAATGATCATGTAGTGTGATCGAGGACTTTGTTGAACTTCACAAAGTTTTGTAGAACTTTGTGGACTTCAAGGACAAAAATGTTCAAACACTTTGAGCTATGTCTGACTCCGGTATAAGAACCTTTAACAATCGGATCTTTTACGTCTTGTACATATTCTTCTTACTCGTGCTTTTTTATTTTTACTTAGATCGAAGGTGCGTTCGTCATGGGTCTAGGCCTATGGACCACTGAGCGGCTGGTCTATGATCCCTCAGGACGGCTGCTCACCAACCGATCCTGGACGTACAAACCGCCCGGGGCTTGCGACATTCCCATCGACTTCAGGATCTCATTCAAGAGGAATTCTTTAAATAACAATGGAGTGTTAAGGTCCAAAGGTAAGGTAGCTAATAACAAATGAGCCAAAATTTGATCAGGACATCGTCTGACGGGACCGTTCAATTAAAAGATAAACTATTTTTATTATTTATACAGCAACTGGTGAACCAGCCTTGGTACTAGCTGTGGTGGTGACACACGCGTTACACGAAACCATATTAGCTGCCAGAAAGGAGTACGGCCATGAAGACACGGAATGGGTTGAAGTTGGTAAGTGTTTTTTTTTATTATTATTTTACAAGAGGCAAACGAGCAGGGAGCTAAGTGCCTACTGACGCCCATGGACATCTGCACGACCAGGAGGCAAGCAGATACGTTGCCGGCCTTAATGACGAGTTTAGGCCACTGGGAAGTCTCACAAACCGAACGAAACGCGACAACAATACCACAACTTGACGTGACAGCATTGCCGCCACTTCACGCCGATCTTATGTGAAAAAGAGGTATGGTATGTAAATATAAATTTGTAATCTTGTGACTACCCAAACGCAGGAACAGTCCTGCGTCTGGGTAGAGCACAAAAATCGTTTGTGGGCGCGAGTATGTGCTTCTTTTAACAAAATTCGAGATAAAATATTAAGCCTGGCTATTTTTAAATTTAAGCGACGTGTCAAAAACAAGCTTCTTCGTAAAGCGTATTAAACAGTCGCAGACATTCACGCTAAAACTGCTTGGAGTAGAGTGGCTTTAGCTTTGTACTTTAACGTGGAAATGTATTAAACTAATTTTTGTAAGAACTATTGTTAAAAGAGTGACTAATGAGTTTCTTGCTGATTCTTCTCGTGGCTCGACTTTTCCGAATCATTTGCAGCTTGTAAAATATTTGATGATTCATAGGAACTTATAATAGTATACTTGTATCAAACATCATTTGTTTTTATTTGAATCACACGCGAAAATATTCAAATTAAAGCCAAAATATAAAAAATACATCTATCTAATTCAAGTTTCTCTATAGGCACTAGAACACAAATCTTATACTTAATATATAAAGCTGAAGAGCTTATTTGGTTGTTTGCTTGAGCGCGTTAATCTCAGGAACTACTAGGCCAATTTGTAAAATTCTTTCAGTGTTAGATAGCCTACTTTTCGAGAAGGGCTATCCGCTGTACATATCACGCTAAAATTTTCACCTAATTTTACGCGGTCAAAGTCGCGGCTAAAACTAGTCTAATATCTTAAAATTATTGATTAGTTTTTATATATGCTCTTAATGATTAATTAACTTTTTCTCATAATAAAATGATTAATATTTATTCATTTATAATATTTACATATTTTCCTGTTACAGAGACACCATACTGCGTCGAGAATATTATTAAAGCCATATCACCGAACATAGAAAGCTATAAAATAAATTAATATTTCATATGACAGAGACGAATTTTCATGGATTCACAATACGGGTGCGGCGTCCATCGCGTTGCGGAGGAACGAACCACAGCAGTGCCTAGGACTTGTGACCCAGGTGTAGGTTTAAAGAGTCTTACTTACAGTGGCCACTATCACTCACCTTCATTGCCAGTGTTCCCTCCCCTGCCTAGCCAAATCTGGTACGATCCTTCTAGCGCGGCTTTAGATGTATATCACACAGTGACAATAGTCAAATCCCACTGTTTTACGTGCCTTCCGAAACACGGAGGAGGTGGCATACCAAATATAAAACGGTGCAAGAATGGGTCACCCATCTGTCACCCTGTAGCAGCAAGAGCTACTTAACCTAGCGATCGACTCAAATGCCGACCGCTGATTAGGCCACGGGAAACAGCTAGTAAATTATATTTTAAAAGATTTTTGCTCATAAATTTATACAAGTAAGTTGAAGAAGGGAACAGTGAAGTAACCCTTGGCGATATTGTAGCTCCGAAGAAACCCTTTCCAAATTGTTAAGAAAACAGCCGAAAGATTCCAAAATAAACACTCGATGTCCTCCCTACTAATCTCCCCTCCTAAATTGTTGCTCGCCGTCTTCTCGACGATATTTGCATAACTCATTATGCTGTATCCATATTTAATTAGAAAATTTTCTACTTTCTATTGGGGGGTACTCTCGTTGAGGATGTTGCTTATGCTACTTATTACAAAATAAAAATAATACATTCTGAGTAAAAAGTTTTTTTAAAAAGCTTTTATTTTCCCGTCTTTCAGCCCCATTATCAGACCCTGGATATCATGTAAAAACAAAGTACTCGTCAGGACAAACAGTACGAGCCGAAACTCGATTAAATTATGTCGTTTTATAATGGAGTTCCTAGGGCCACCTTTCAAACTTCATCATCAGATCAGCTCCATGTCATCATAGTGATGCATTGTCATCCGATATGCATACGTGTGCAAAATTGTAGCTCAATCGATATAAGATATCTGCTCCAAAATTGAGTTGTAACATTCCACCCGAACAAACATACATTACTTTATGCATAAAAGAGCTTTTAAAAATTGCTAAGCGCACAATTCGAGAATGGCTCGATCAATTAGGCTATTGTTTTTTTCGTATATTCCTTAACAATATGGACAGTTTTCATTATGATAAGTAAAATTTCAATAAAAAGAATGTTCGAACAGGACCACGTCTGCCGTGTCCGCTACTAAAACGTAATTAAAGCGATCTAAAACTAATTAACTTTAACTTTTTTTAAAGGAAAAAATACAAGCAATATTTTTAATTATCACTAATGTTATCGTTTTTTCCATCTCATATCATATCCAAATCAAAAAACTTTTATTTCAGCTTTATTGTTTAGTTCGAAGTTGTAGTTTAGAATCCTTCTTTTGAACTTTACATAACAAAGTTCAAAATCCGCGAATATAACGGCGATGATGTACAATACTGCAACATGAAAGCTGAACTATTAAACTTGCAATTGGTGCAACCTCCAAAAGTGGGTTTAGAGATACATTATCTTACACGTACATACATCTTTTTGTTGCAAACAAAGTCTCAAACCTCAGCTTGTTATTGACAAAAAATAATAAGGATCAAATCCGGATTTCATTAACGAGAACAACATGATTAACCACCCCAATTTCGAAATCAAAATCGATTGCCATTTAATTCGGTAGCGTTGACTCTGGAGAGGTCCAAACACGGTAATGGCTTTGCAAATTTCATGCTATAAGCCAGCGAGTTGGAGTTTTGAGTTTTAATTTGTGCTGAGAAGTGGTTGGATTTCAATTATTTGTTTGTGCTTGTAGTGGCTTCTCGATTTCGGTTTTGTGAGTCTTCATTGTTATTTTGAAGCATCAGTAGCTGTAGAAGGGAACCATAGAGTCTAATGCGGGTTGGTTGTTATGGTCTCTGGCTAGCGTTCTGGCATCTGCCACCTGCAAAATACCTATCAAATCTAAAGGCAATATTTTCAAACTGTCGTCAGACCAGCCATGCTATACGGCTTCGAATGTTGAACTACTTTGATGGCTTGGGATGGATGGCTGGATGGCTGGTCATCTTTAACACAGGTAAATCCTTAACCTAGCTAGGATTTTCAGCCTATACTCATTTTTTGTTTTATGTAAAACTTTACAGATATTAAGAAGCTATAAGTTAAATTAATGCAGTGTGTAAACGCTTTTGAAAATAACAATTTTTATTATTATTTTTTACTTTGAAGAAGCATGAACAACGGCTCCATAGAGCGTAGAAGAAAATTTGGCATCACGGGTTTTAGACAGATTGCGATATGAGTACGTGAGAGGATACTTCAAAATGGCTCCAGTAACGGAGAAACGTACGGAGGGCAGACTCACAGACAGATACGGACATAAAATGAGGAAAGACGAATGCTACACCATAAGGACAGTGCTGGACGTAAGCGCAGACAACAACTAGTAATATACAAAGCTGAAGAGTCTGTTCGCTTGCTTATACGCGCCAATCTCAGGAACTATTGGTCCAAACCAAAAAATTCTTTCAGTGTCAGATAGCCCATTTATCAAAGAAAGCTATACATTATATATCACCACGCTGAAACTTTTCACCTAATTTTACGCGGACAAAATCGCGTGTAACAACTAGAATGTTATACAAAAGTAATTATAGATAACCACTCGAAATGGCTTAGGAAGTGAACTAAGTGTAAAAGCTTATCTGGACTTCAAAAGCTCCCATACCATATGAATCAAACGCACTCTCTGGGCACCCGGAAATCTATTCCGCATCCGCTAAGAAATAATTTTTCTATAAGTTTTTTTTTAATTTTTATTGAGGAGTTAAAAGGGCATCCGCAATTTTACGCAGACGTAGTCGCCGGAAACATGTAATTGTTATATAATAATTGATAATTCAATGATTTTGTTTAATTACGAGGGTCTTACCCTTAAAGTTGGTCTAGCCATTTGGAGCAATGGCTCCAAGCATTGGACCTTCATTCTTTTCTGTCCTGTTGAAATTTGTCAAGCCTATTCTACTGCGTCTATTTGTAGAATACAAATTAGCCGAAACAAGACTAACTAATAAAAAAATTTAAAATATTTTTGTTTTCGGCAACCTTTTGGCAGGCAAGGGCCACATCGTTAACAATTTGATGCCGGCCGGGCCACACTTGTAAAATAGTCATATGGAAACAGGTAACTTATCTATTTGTGTAAGTAAACATGTAAGCCATATTAAAAATGGTAAATATCAGTATAATACGACAAAACTTTACACTCGTGTAATGTAGTTAACTGTTATTTGTTTTTAACATATACATTGGCATTTATGAAACAGTCGCGGGCCACAAAGTTAGCCGCGGGCCACGTTGCCGTCCGCTGCATTAGTGTATTTTATTTTGACATTGCAAACATAAATGTTTTAAATTTATTATGTACCAAGAGATATAGATTGCAGTGGTGGACAATCAGCGATGCGGTTAACGAACAAAATATTAACATCCGTTCTAGAGATGACCTTCTGCGGATATTTGTTGAAATGGAACCAAAACAAGGAGAAACGTTTAAATAGTTACGAAGTTTTTCAGTAAATGTACTACGCAGAGATCCGTCTCAAGTCATATTTTTTTAATTTTGATCTGATTCGTTCCTCCGTTCCAAAGAAATGCAATTTGAATACGTGACTTTGCTTCTGCTAATCTTTATGTAGTATTATTCTGTATCTTTTTCAGAAGATATTTAAGCCGTTAATTAAGATATTTAAGCTGGACCGATTTTGAAGATATTTTAGTGGATTCTTAGATAGTTTACGGTCGAGTTGAGACCGGGTTCTAAGATATTTTTAGTTTTTGTTCATCCATGCAGGACGACGCTATCTAGTATGCTAGTTATGATTTAAAACTTGGCCCAGCATCTTTATTTCATGAGGATATTGTCACTTAAAATACAAGTAGGTATACCATAGAAGTCGAAAAATTCCTACGGCATATTAGCATATCCCACCTTCAAAGACTCAGGTTGTTGTTGCTAGGCATATTCCCGAAATTCTAGATTAGTAGGTTTATCACATCACTCAAGGTTGATAAATTGTATACAGTAAAGATGTTAATAAAGTAATAATTTTACAATACAAATATACAACTATTAAACACTTTTACAAGTAAACGCTATCAGAAGATTCATATAAACACTTGAATTATCTTTCTAAACCACCGGCAAGCGCTTCTAAAAATACGTAGTATTATTTCTTAAGAACCTCATTTATGACTGCCAGTTATAATTTACATGAAGTAATGTCATAATGACTCAATGGTTATTTAAATGTAGCTACAGTACAAAAGGAAAAACTATATAAACATATTTGAAAATTTAACTTACTTTAATAACGTCCGAATAGATCTTCGCCTTGAAGTTTACTGTAAAAATTTAAATGTTATCGTGACAAGTCACTCAACTGAGTAAAGTTAGGCGCAGACCAGAAAAACGTCATTTTATATATTCGATACGCCTACGCATTACATGCGCCTGCGGTTATTTGGGTACACTTGCGAGTAAAATGCGCCTAACTATTCCTACAGATTATGTTTTTTTATTAAAATAAATGTGTCTACAACCGAATCTATATTATAAATTGTTTTGGAGATTAATTTAATTGGAAGGTAGTGTCTACGACAGTTAGAATAACAAATTAATAAGCTAATTGTTAAAAAAATGCACTATTCCTAAAGTAGAAACCTTTTATGACATGATTATTATTATATTAGTTTTTTTATTACCTAATGGTATAAATAAATAAATACAAAGGCCTATGTGACGCAAGGACGTCTGTTTCTGCGGTAGACAACTTAATGCATTTGTAACAGACGAATGTCATTCACAATTATTTTTTTTTATTTCACAAATATATAACTTCATACATGTCGGTAATACAGCCAGATTCGAGGCGCGAAATCACAAACCACGGAGGGGAAGGCAGGGTCACTGCCAACTGCCCCAACGGGCCAGTCAAATGTTTTTCTTTTATAGTTGATATAAGTAGGTATAATTTAAATTGTCGACAAATCTACATTTCTAGTGGTCTATTATATAGATTACTAGCTTCACTGAAATGCTCATAGATAATTGTTTAGAGATAGTTTTATCTCGAAGATATATCTAGTATACTAAAATCGTTGGCTATATGCATTAGGTATACATAACGAAATTGTCATGAAATGCCTTCTTTTTATTATAATACAAAAAATGTATACGTAACGATGCATTATTAAAAATATTTACTTAATGAAATAATACCGGAATTTATTTTTAATACGCATTAAAATACGAGTAGATGTACATATTTTATCACTGAAAATGTTGACCTTCTGTAGAATATTCTTTATTCTTCTATAAAGTTTCTCGTGGGTTATGGATAACTAAACAATATTTTAGGATTTTTATATATCAGAGGGCCTAGCACGAACTCTTCGATGCGAAGCAAGTCGACGAGTCGACTTTACTTAGGATGAAAATGTTCGTGGTAGGCCTACAGGACGCGAGTCTTATTTGTGTCACGCTTTTAACCAATGCTAATGCAGCCCGCGTTTGCGCAAAGAAGGGTCTGCTGTCGGCCTGGCACGAACAGTTTCATCCTAAGTAATGTCGACTCGTCGACTTATTTCGGTTCGAAAAATTCGTGCTAGGCCCTCAGTTTCTCTAAAACTATACGCGAAAATCATTAAAAAAAATGGCGGCATAAAATTACCTAAATAATAATTAAATTAATAATTCAACAAGGAATTTGCGAATAAATTTCTCTTTCTTTTATTCAAGGTGTAAGGAGAAGATATACTTTGAGTCCGTACTTGATTTTGGTCTCCAAAGAAACAAAAACTTAACCAAATATTGTTCTTTTAAGAGTGGATTAAAATTATCGATACGCAACGAGATTCAGTAATTCAAAGCACACTGCACTTCACACCTCTCGAAATAATCTTGTAATTTTTCAGTAATAGGCGACACTTGTGATAAAACACTCGGCCGTTATCAGTGGAGTGCGATGGGGTCATTGACCGAGAGGAAAATTTGTGCTAGATATCAATGATACCACATGAGGACAAGAATAAAAACTCCTGTAAATTTACGGCGTCTTTGGAGGCTTTAGATTAAGGCTCCTTCCTACCTTACCGAGATGCCATGGCGACGTCGCCATGGATGTCTGCGGTTGCCAATGAGTAGCCAGTAGTAGTCGTGGCTACACTTCTAATTTGGCGACGTCGCCTAAACGTCGCCAAATAAGTTACTTGTCCTAAATTTTTACGTGAATTGTTCGAATATATAACTCCCGACGTCGCCATGGCGTCTCGGTGAGGCAGGCCCGTAACTTATCATCTTTTAAGAATTTCGGAAAGTTGTTTGTTGAACGATGTTTTCGCATCTGCAATTTGGTAAATTACCCAATATGTATGTGATCATACTATCTGTTTCCAGCGACTTCGCCCGCCTAAAATCAAACTTGCCCTTAGATCTTCTTATTCGGACCCTATCGAAAAATCCGTTCTTAGCGAATGCCTACTATACGACAAACTACCTGTTTGCCAAATTTAGTCTTTACACATCTCCCGTTTTCGAAATTTCGCGTTATATGATCTTCCTTAATGTGTAATGAAACCGCGAGATCCAGAAATCCAGACTGTCTTTATTATTGCACAACCGACATAGCGATACAAATATTGTGGTACCGGCATTTTCCATACAGATAATTAATTATGCTTTGCCTCTGTCCCCTAATCGGCTCGACAAGTTTCAACTTCTGTTTAATTAGGACCGAAAAGGGGCGTTGCGATTTGGGATTATTATTTTTTATTAACCCCCGACGCTAAGACAGGGGTGTTATAAGTTTGACGTGTCTGTGTGTGACATCATAGCTTCCAAACGGATGAAACGATTTTAACTTAGTTTTTTTTTTTTTTTTGTTTCAAAGGTGACTTATGTGCCAGTGAACTTAGACATGTTTAATGAAAATCGGTTGAGCCGTTTAAAAGTTATGGGGGAGTGAAAGTGGAGAACTCAAACAAACGATAGGAAGCGAATATATACGAGTGCGGTATCAAATGAAAAGATCTGATTTGTGTATTACAAAATTGGATATTTAAAGAGGGAGGGGTGGGGATTACGGCGAAGGGGATTTTTTGGAATTTAGTGATTTCAAAGAACATACCCAAGTGGAGTATCGGGGTTTTTTAAATTTCGAACTTAATGTTATTTTACTGTTTCAGTATGACTGTGTGGTGAGTCAACTAGGTTAATTACATTATGTTTTAGACACCGCATAAGGCATAAACTTTTTAAACTACTTATAACTGTATTTTGTTTAATTATTTTGAAGTGTAGACCTTTAAAAGTCTCTAATTGTGCCTGTGACCTCTGAAATAGCAACAGTGCAAAGTACTCAAGGCGAGCGTAGCAATTACAGGCAATTATCTTAGATTAAGTATGCCAGCAATGCGATACTCAACGCTAAGACATATAATGATATCAAAAGCGTATACAGTTTATACGAATATCATGCAGCTCGTAAGCTGCGTGTATGCGCAACTATAGAGTTGCGCATACACGCAGCATGTGTACACATATTATCTTCCATACTAATATATAATGCTGTAGAGTTCGTCTGTTTACTTCAACACGACAATCTCAGGTACTACTGGTCCGATTTGAAAAATTATTTCAGTGTAAGATAGCCCATTTATCGAGGAAGGCTATACACGATCACGCTAAAATTGAATGTGATTTTTGCACCTAATTTTACGCGGAGGCAGTCGCGAGCTCGGCTAGTCTTTATATAACAAGCAAAGGGTTCCCCTGAGTGACTACAGACGACCATGGACACCTTCAACACCAGAAACCTCGCAGATGAGTTACCGGCATCATCGAAGAGACTTTGCATTATTTTGTAATACACAAATCAAACCTTTTCATTTGATACCCCACTCGTGTATATTCGCTTCCTATCGTTTATTCGAGTTTTCCACTTTCACCCCCCACAACTTTTAAATGGCTAAACCGATTTTCATCGAGCATGTCTAAGAGCACTTGCACATGAGTCACATTCAATACAAAAAAAAACTAAATTGAAATCGCTTCATCCGTTCGGGAGCTATGATGCCACAGACGCACACAGAAAGACACGTCAAACTTATAACACGCCTCTTTTTGCGTCAGAGGTTAAAAACAAATGTTCTATGAAAAATTTACGTCTCTCTTTACTACTTGCATAATATCTGTTCAAGTACCATTCACAAGAGCTTTTGGAAATCTGTCTTTTCAAAATTATTACAGGTTCAGTAAAAGCAAAAACACCTAGAGGACAAGAAAGAAGCTCGACTGTAAGTGTATTAATTCTTCATGGATAAATATTGAATATTTTATCATTAAAAATGTTTGTCACTTTCGGTTGGAATCACGAAAATGGTTAGCTCTAAGTTGCCTACTTATATCTTTGAGAAATGAAATTTTCTACTAAGCGTTATCCCGGTCTAGTAACAGGATCACCTTAAGTTGCAGGGGATGTGGCTTTGGCGCGAGTTGACCTACTACCGTCTGACGTCATCCCCGAAACCTTCACAATCTCTACAATCTCACAATTAATATCACTCAGTGACATTAACCGGGACCCACTATCTGCGCGCCTTCCGAAACACGGAGAAGGTCGGACATTTAAAAACTATTGTTAGAATGGCTCACCGATCACACGGCCGCGGTAAGAATTGCTTAACCTAGCGATCGACTGCAATGCCTGCCTCTGATTGAGCTATGAACTTCCCTGTGCATTTACTGGTACGTCTTAAAATGCCACCTATTAAAACTCTACCGTTATTTCGTAATAGACTAAATGATAATATTGTTTAAGACTCCACCCAGTCTACAGTATCGGTCATTGAATTGTCGATAAGTCACTGATCGATATTGGGTACGTCACTAGATTTGCTATTTCGTACAGTCGGCCGTAATAAAATGTCAAATAAATTTTGGAAAAAGAATATTAAAAAAGGAAGGCCTGATTGGGGGACTATAGTAATGAATAGAGAAGAGTTAAGAAGATGCCCTTAGAAGATCCATACCGAAAAGGCATCCTGATAATTAATGTAACAGAAGGATAGGATCCGTAATATACGATTAATACATTTTCAATAAAAGTTACTTCGCTTTAATAGCACTATAACTACAGATTTAAGTTATGGGGCGTGAGTGCACCTTAAAAAAGTTTTTTAAGGTTATCTCAGTGTGAAAGTACGGTCGTGAGCTGTCATGTGTCGTCAAATTTGCACACAACTTAACGCGAAACAACCACTTTAATTATATTTTTACACCTTTAAAGTTATTTCGGGATAAGGCACCTTTACTAGACTTTCGGACATATCGTTGTGTCTCAGTATCCAGTCGTTACCTGTTTCTCTTGTGTCGTGGACCGGGAGAATCAACTACGTTTAAGTTACTTTAGCGTGAATGCACCTTCATAAAACTTTTGTACCCTTTCATAAAGTTACTTCGGTGTGGAAGCACCTTTACTAAACTTTCGGACACTTTATCGTGTCCCAGTGTCCGGTCGTGAGCTGTCACTCGTGTGTCGTGAACTTTGCACACAAACTTTACGCCAAACCGGCGACGTTGATAAATTCATTACTCTTTGGAATTGGCAAACTGGAATTTTTGACATATCACGCCAAATTCCAATACCATTAGGTACATAATTTAATGAAACAAGGCTTTAAAAGTGGACCGAGAAGGAGAGGTCTTTGCCCATCAGAAGGGCACAATAGGGAATTAAAAAAATTAACTTAAAATTAACAATCTTTTAACCGATATAAAAATTGTCAGGGATAGGTAGCCTAGCCTAGCCAGCGCCGTTTTGTGGTGTGTTTAAAGCAGTAGTTTTAAAATAGTAACATAATTTCATATCTATATGTGTTAAATATAGTTGCCGAGCCGACTTACTTCGGTTCGAGAAGTTCGTGCTAGGTCCTCTGAAAAGCATCTGTGTTTGAACCGGTTACCTTAACGATTTTAAACCCTTTTAAACCCACTGGGCTTTTAAATAACTATCAATATCTATCTCCATTCTATATCTGGGCTGTTAAGAGAGTTCAATGATAAAGCAGTTTTGAGTGTAATTAAATAAAGCGATAGATTTGAGATTAACCAGAGATTTCCCACACAGATTTCGCGAACTCGGTCTCGTATAATTTAGGTAGCTTTTGATAACATCTTCAAATTAATAATTTGTTTTTTTTTTACGGCCGTAATTAAGCGATTGTCAGAAATTAATGTTCTTAATTTGATTTATTATTTTTTGTCTGTTTATTACTTGACTAGCCGCTATCCGACACTTTTAAATTTTAGACATATTAAATTTGAGACAGCCCTTAGATATTTGGCACTTAATGTAGTTGTTAAATAACTTCAAAAGTTGTTGTCCGTCTTCTTTCACAATAATTTTCCTGAGTTTCTGTCAACATGGAAGTTTAAAATTTGGGATATTACAGAAGCGGAATATTGGAACTGGTTTTATATTTGCTTTATCGGAACCGAAAAATAACGTCATACACGTAATTCATAAGTGCATTCTTATTTTAAGTAAAATAATTGGTGTAAATAATTTAAAATCTTATAGTATAATTTACTAATTAAATCAACTGGAGTGGCTCCAAAAGGAGACAATTTATTTTTAATAAACAAATCATTGAAACTTTTTCTCCGTCTAATCTATTTCTTAAATGACAACTGCAACCAGCCTGTAAACCACATCATTGACTTCTAGAACTTAACATAACTTTCGATTAAAATTTCTTAGAATCTGTATCCACAGCAACCATTTTTATCTTTTACATATTGCAAAAAAATATTGAAGCTATTTCAAAGTATACCGTATTAATCCTTATCCAATTAAATACGCTAGACACGTTGTACATTTAGTGCTGATTAAAATTGCCCGTTACAGAATATTATTAAAATAACTATTTTAAAAGATATTAGAGATTTAAAATGCGCGGGTAAAGCGGGCGCCATGTCTGTTACGGGTGCAAACGGTAGTATTAAGGAGTTCCGATGGCGTTCAATGCCATCTGTTAGGAAACTTCGTTAGTCGGTAGTTAACTGACCGGCACAGTATTATGCCATATCTCTGACGGGTAAGCGGCGAATAGATGAGTTTACGTTTTAATATTCCATAGTAAGATTAAGGCCAAGACATCGTTTGGGCAGGACAGCGTCTACCGGGTCCGCTACTTATTCGTATATTTTATTCATTTTAAAATCGCAAATAATGGGATACGGCAAATACACTTGCGTGCAGCTTGACATGGCGATGGTCATTAATTATTCAGCTGCCACATGCTACGTCTCACAGTTATTGTCTTAGAAAATCTAATAGTACTATGTTTAATTTATAGTCTATTCCATTACAGTCGGAAAGAAAAATCATAGGAGTTTTTTTACTTATTTTATACTAGCGGAATCGTCAGACGCTGTCCTACTCGAAGGTCGGTATACTCTATGCCGAGGCCAGATATAGCTCAGAGTGTTTGTACATTTTTGTCCTTCAAGACTACAAAGTACTACAAAACTTTGCGCAATTACACAAAGTCCAGGCCACACTACATGATCATTGAAATGATCATTCAAATAAAGCTATGTTTGGCTCCCGCATTACTATTAATATTGAATATCAAAACAGCGCCATCTGTTGGTCGCTTGCTCCACCGACCGCCGCCTAGCGCTCTAGGATATTTAAAATGGCCCAAAATTTTAAATCTTGCATATCTTACAAAATATTAATTTTATTTGTATGCTGTTAAAAGCAATTTAAATCTGCACAAAATGTACAATTCATCCAGCGTTTTTAATCGGATTAGGATTAAAAGGGTGTTCTTTAAAACAGATTCGTAAATATCTGTTCGTTACTTTTTACAACATTTAAAAGATATGAATTGTTGCTATTGGTTATTCTAATTTTTATATATGACAAGGGGAAAGCGAGCAGGCGGTTCATCATCTAAGTGACTACCGAAGCCCATGGTTGTTTGTACCGCTAGAAGGTTTGCAGACGCGTTGTCGGCCTTTAAAGAGGAGTTTAGGCCACCCAGAGCTCTCATTAACCGAACGAAACGCGACAACAACACCATCACTTGACGTGACAGCATTGAAGCTACATCACGCGGATCTTATGTGAGAAAGAGGTACTGTTTTATTGCAATTGGGCTGCAGACCAAAAGAAATGCAAGCGGGGCGCTACCTCTAATTAGATAAATAGATCGTAAAGGAAGGGATGAAGTAAAATGATATAAAGGTAGATGAAAAGTAGAAAAGGGACGCGGATAATATTTTCACGGACGGTATAGGGATAGTGAAAATAGCAGTTAGGGTAGTCCAGGGTCGCGTACCCGTAGTGGACCAAACCGGTTAATGGATGGATTAAAAGGAAGATCTACCACCTCTGAAGGTTAATACTAAAAGGTTATACTTAGGAAATAGTCTTATCTCATTTTTCAACAATTTTAAAGTCCTCTATAAGGTATACAGTTCTGTACTACATTATTTTGATCTATCGCTTAAGGTTCAGCCAGCGCAATGTAAGCTCATAAAAATACACGACATCGTGCTTAAAATCATTGAAATTCCCGGCTTTTATCTTCTATAACATATATGTATTATAGATATAAACTTTCTTCTTGAATCACTCTGTTTATTGGTGAAAACCTAATTAAAATCCGCTGCGTAGTTTAAAATATCTATGCATACAAGTGTGGTGAGTGACTTCATTTTTAACTCCCGTTGCAGAAAGCGGAGTGTTATAAGTTTGAAGTGTGTTTCTGTCAGTGAGTGTGTGTGTGCGTCTGTCTGTCTCTCTGCCTGTGGCATCATAGCTCCCGAAGAGATGAAGCGATTTCGATTCAGTTTTTTTGTATTAAAAGTGACTCAAATAAAAGATACGAAGCGGATATATACGAGTGTGTTAGTATATTGGCATTGTGTACGTGCACCAACCCTGACATGCTGGGCAAAGCGGTTTCATTTAATTTTCACTCAGAATTCAATACCCCCAGAGTCGAGGCGGGAATCGACCCCATGACCCCGGAGCAGAAGGCAGGGTCACTGCCCACTGCGCCAACGGGCCAGTCAAATGTATACTTAAAAAAAATATCTTCTCTATTAAAAGGTGTATGTGCAATTTTGAATATATTACGGCACTTGGTATCGTGATAAATCATATAAATGCCACGGTTTGTTCGCGTTCGATGATATTAATTTGTAACAGATGGTTTTTAAAATAATTTTGACCGTCCAACGAAATCCGACCACAGGTCGTTTGTAAACTTCCATTTTCAATAATTTTTAAATGATAATTGATAAATGGTAAATTGGTGACATTGTCATCGTATTTTGTATTTAAGTTAACATTTTCAGAATAAAATGTTGAATTTGGTTCGAGTGACATGAATGGAGTTTTGCAGAAAGATGCCAGAATTCGAATTACAGTTTTCGACTTTGATCTCACCTTATGTCGTGCCCTGCGTGCCCGCAGGACTTAATTGCCCCCTCAGATCGGGCAATTAATATCGGTTTATTTTGGACTTTGAATAGATAGGCCCTAATCACATGGTCAAATATACTTATAGTTTGTCACTGAAACGCCAAGATGAAGAAGTGGGGAAGCTGTTATTTGTTGGATGGTCACATAAAACTAATCTCTATGACAGTTAATTAAGGAGACCAATGTTAAGAAATGGACTACTTTGGATTGAATGATGATACAAGACTAAACCTGGATGTAAAAATGAAACAAATATTTAAACAATCAAAAGTGTATCAATGAAGCTAAAGCTATGCAGACGCAAATAATTATTTGGAACACTTTCATACGACTATTACTTCTGGAACTCATCAGCCGTTTCAGTGTCGACCGTTTGGGTCGAGGATCGCCACCGGGACAGTTGGCGTACATCATGTTTTGGTCACAATCCTGAAAATAAAGGTTAACATATGAGGGATAGGGAATCCCCAAAGTGCTTCGAAAAAAGTATGACGCCAGGATAGATGGCATCATGGGTATTATGGAGATCATTCATTGTTCAATTTTCACAAAGAAACTCAAAGTCAAACTTGTGAAGATGTTTATTATTGACTCTAGAAGCTACCTCTGGTATGGAAAAGTTAAGTTATCGGAAGAACCAGTAAGAATATCGTAGCCACTCTCTTAAAATAATTATTACAAGAGAAGTTAAGTGCAACGAGCCCTTTGTCAGCTGAAACGAGAATGACTGCGCTAAATAATACAATTAGGCGTTACTTTGCGAAAATCCATGACATGCATAAACAAACTGGTCAAGTGCGAGTCAAATTCTTGTACTAATGGTTCCTTCCTCTACCAGATTATTTTATGTATTTAGTCATTCAACAAACGACTATTCTTAAAATGTTTAACGATGACAATAACATACTTTAAGCAATTAATCAATAAATGTTTTCAACTTCTAGGCTTCCCTACTTTCAAAAGAAGAAAGTTATGTATATGATGGCATCGTTGTCGGTCTGTCTATTTGTCTATCAAGAACCGTTTTCTCAGGAAGGCATAGAAATGTAAAGTGGAAATTAATACCAAATACTGAGGTCTCTTGAAGCTGTGAAAACGTCAGCCCTCTTCTTCTTCATGAGGGACTACTGCATTAAAATCCCCAAAAAAACCACTATGAATAGTTCCTCCAGCTCTCTGGGTATATGCAAACAAAAGGTATGGTAATTTATGTAGCATTTTCCATACAAGTACATTCGAAAAGGGTATCAAGAGCACATCCCTTGGTCCTAAAAGCATGGAATTTGGTAAAGAATTATATCTTTAAGTAATAGTATAGGAAAAATTCCGAAAACCTTAAATTTGTAGTCACATCACAAAAAAGAAAATGGATGATTTTGTCAAATTAAATAAATCTTATGAAAGTACAAATAGTAAAATAACTCGGTAAGGTATAAATTAATTTACGGAACCCTTAGTGCGGGAAGATGACACGCACTTGAAAGGTTTGTTTTTAGTAATATCACTAAAGTTCTTCAGTAGTCACTAATTAAAGGAATGGAATTTGATTGTTAAACAGATGAGAAAATTTTGCTTAACCGTTTTTCTTTGCCTTTTTATAATATATAACAATCTTACTAATACCTGATATACCCCTCCTTCTGATACTATAACTGAGAATTTCTGCAAGATGGCAGCTTGTTCGGGCACGCATCTGTTTGGAGACATAAACAACGATTCCAGGGTGCAGCGCCGGAAACGAGCTCTTGCACTGCACGAGAAAAAAAGAGAATAAAGGGAATTGGAATAAAATTTCTTTACATGAAATCGCTACTAAAATCCAGAGAAAGCCCTGTAATTCTACATTAGCACAACCACTAAAGCTTTGCGCTGATCTTCCATCGTCCAGGAAACTCTTAATGATTTTGCATTGAGGATGCATTGCCGGCCTTTAAAGGTTTAGGCCACCGGTACTCTCACAAACCGAACGAAACGCGACAACAATACCATCATCTGACGTGACAGCATTGCCTCCACTTCACGCCGATCTTAAGAAAGAGGTACTGGTACTCAAACGCGCCGACCCAATTCAGTTGCAGACCAAAGGGACTCCAAGCACCTCTCTATATCTACATCTTATTGAACCCGCAAATCTTAACGAGTCACTATGTTAGAATAACTTTTGTGTCCTGTGTTTAACTTTAGATGTCGCATTGATTTTAGAACGAACCAATTTTCTTTTCGTTTTTTAATCACGGTTTTATGCAAAGTGACTTCGATTTCTTTACTTTTTGTAGGTTTCAAGAAAAACAAACATCATAACACTTGATTTCGTCAAATTAACACGTGATTCTATCAAGTTTTAGTGGTGACTCAACAAACATTTCATTTCAATCCGAAATATCATGTATTCCAAACATACATTTCACAGAATTTTTGTTTTTGTTTGGTATTGGATTTTCGCTTTTGTGCAAAACTATACCTATCAGATCTATACTAATATATATAGAATGAATGAATGAATAAAAACTTTATTCAAAAAAGTTACACAACTACAAAAATTAAATATTTTAACACGAGCTTATATAAACAAAGATAATAAAACCCTAAAAATAGATAAATAATACATATTATTACTAGGTAGTAATGTAACAATTCCAAAAAGGATGACTACTCAGCTTATTATATGAGGTCAAAGATGACCTCAGCTGATTTTCTGTAGCTCCCGAGCGGAGGGCGTACTGTAGGGTAACGTTGCCGACTATGATTTTATTATAAATTATAAAGCTGAAGAGTTTGTTCGTTTGCTCAAATGCGCTAATCTCAAGAACTATTGATCCGATTTGAATAATTCTTTCAGTGTTAGATAACCTATTTATATTATCGAGATATCTCATCATGCTAAAATTGAATGTAATTTTTACCTAATTTTACGCGGACAAAGTTGCTAGCACAGCTAGTATATTAGCTAGTAAAGGTAAAGATTTAAAACAGACCTATTTTTAATAAACCTTTTTTTATTTAAATTCAAACTGACGAATGCTGGCTTTCGCTCCAAAGGGTTATATTTTATTTACAATCCCTAACTGGTTTTGCTACAGGCTGTTGGTGAAATTGACAGCTGTTAATTTAACTAACTGTATATTGAAGGCATTTTTAATTTAAACTTCAATATATAAATGATTATTATGTGTGTGTATAGATGTATTTGCATTGTTCTATCATTGTATGTGTCAATGTTTAAATTATGACATACATAAATGATTTTATTTATTCGATTATTTATTATTATTATCCGCCCATGGCCCGATGGCCGGATGATGTAAGGAGAGTGGCACGAGGTGGCTGGATGAGATTGGCAAGGGATAGGAGAGAGTGGCAGAAACAAAGGGAGGCCTATGCCCAGCAGTGGGTTATCAAGGGCTGAAAATGATGATGATTATGAAATGATTTTGCTTGATGACCAACACAAAAAGCATACTTTGCGAACAATCTTTGTAGAGTCTATCTCCCGATGCTGATACTTTATTATTGAAACAAACGTGCGTAGAGGCACAACAGAAAGTCAGTATAGTGATGTGCTTGTTACAAATATACCGATTTTGTTTCGTATTTATTTTCGGTTTTATTCCAATTAATTTCTACTAGCAACGTGGTCTGCCCATTGTCACTTCAACTCGATAACTTTGAGAAAAATGAGGGGTAACTTTGATTCGTCGCAAATCTTCTCATTTCGGATTTTATCTTACAGCAAAGCGCCCAAAATTGCTCTCTCTATTGTTAGTTGCGGGACTTTGAATCAATGGGTAGTAAAGGAATTGGAATGGCGATCACGTAGAAGAAAAACTGACAGGCCTCTTATACTGTGGACGGGCAAACCGATTAGGTTCGCAGGGAGCCAAGAGTGATCTTTGTGGAAATCTATGGAGGAAGCCTCTGTCCAGTAGTGGATTTCATCAAGCAGAAGAAAGGAAGAATGCAAAGTAATTTAACCCCACACACAAATAAAAAAACTCACCAACATAATTGGAAATGGACTTCATAGTGGGTCCACTCCAGGCTCGTGTTTTTTTGTCGTTCCACGGTATTCTTAAAGTTCAGGTAGCACTCCTCCCACAGATCCGCTGAGCTGTTGACGCAGGCACCCAACTCTTCATAACCTGCAAACATTGAAACGTAAAATTTAAGTGTATCATTCTGAGGAGATCTTCACCATGTCAATGTCAAAGATTGTTAAAATTCGACATGGTGCTTCACCTTTATTGTATAATTTGGTAATATAATTTGAGTTTACGAGGGCTCTAAAGTGCCCTTCACTGAAAAGAGCCCGCAACAAACTCACTCGGGTACTTTTTTATTATGACTATTGCACATTAATTCAGATTTAGTTAAAGCAATCCACTCCCAAGCATTATCACCATTCAAAAACTCCTTTACATTGTAATACAATTTTTGAAACTAAACGGAAACAACATTGACTATTTTGAAGACGGAAACGTTGAAACGACAAATTAAACAATATTAGTTATTAGGATTCAGTGTGGTAAAAAGTGAAACCATAGATATTTTTTTTTAGAAAGGAAGGAAGGAACTAGGAAAACAAGATATAGATTATATTCTATTTACTTCTTAAATAAAGTATAAAGACCGTTTTAGGAATGGGGTCAACGATAATCCTCTAACCAAACATAAAATTTGTGCAAGGACTCGGTGTAAAATTGCCGGGGCAGTTTTTAGTTTAACATTTTAGTCTAACATTTCCACCATTGGAGGTTAAGCTCATATACATAATATACAATTATATTCATATCCTTTTGCTCATGCAGATATAAAATATATAAATTCCAAAGGCAATTGCCTTACATATTTTAGTCGTGCGTATAAATTCACTGTCTTCCATGTCGTTAGTTAAAACTATCACACAATTGGGAACTTTAAACTGTATGCTGCGAAGATCTTGATATATTTACTTGTTCAAACTTCTGTTACATGTGCACCGGACAATGGATATTCAACTCCATTTGTATCACCATAAAGTTTAAGGTGGAATGTAGGTCGTTGATTCTTGTGACCTTTGCAAATAGGCAGGGTATAATTGAAATTTCCTCTTGCTCGGTAGTGTCATATTAGTTGCTACACAGCTCCTAGTTTTCCATTCGTGCAGCGAAAACGTGAGGGGAGTTTCAATAGACTTTATCTTTTACATTTGGAATTCGCCAAAAGTGCCCTTTGAATATAATTTGTCACAAAATAACTACATTAACATCCAGGGGCGAAGTTTTGTAAAACATTTTGGTTTATTTCATAATAGTGTATTTTTCATAAATTTAGGACACGACTTGGTGTGAGAGACATTTAAAGAGAAGTAGCGTTCTCACAAGGTTTTACATTCGTAATTTGAGCCTGTTATAAATAGGGGAAAGACTTGGAAGCCCCTAGGAGACTTCGTGCCCCAGGATCAGACTAACTTCACTTGCAGGATTGCAAAACTAAACTATGCTTTTTGTAAACAACGTGTATTGAGTTAACAACGGTTAGAGTTTGTCTTGTACGACTAAAGTTTAATATGCATCTGCGGCTGGTGGGGCGCTAGGCGGCGCTGTCGCCGGATCCGCCATCTGTCACCACAGCGCTAGAGGCGCCAACAGCATAAACAAGAGAGTGTTTCTATCCTATAGAAAACCACAGCCAATCTGGCAGCTCTACTGAGCTGCCAAACATATTTCTAGAGAGGGGGGAGGATACCATGTGCAATACGGAAGAAATACTGCAGTGCTCCATCAAGCTGGCTGTATGCCTATCTGGCACTATACAAAATAAATGGAAAAAGTGGTAATACTTAGTGAAAGAAAGTAATTAATTCTTATCCTTTTCTTCTCACTAAATTCACTGTCCTTTTATCCTCACACATCAGTCACTAGTCCTATCAAGCATTTTTCACTCAAATCCTGTCGGTGATCCCTTTCAAATCCTTCCAGCCTTCATCATCTCCTTGTCACCAATATACACACCCATCCCAGGCTAACCTTCCACTCTTAGATTTCGCTATCACTGCAGCTACTTTCGAAATTCAATTAACGTTCTCAGCTTATATGATATGTTCCTTTAGGACTGTGAATGAACTCACGATTGAGGAACCACTCATCATCACAAATGTTGTTGACGACATGGATGTGGCCCTTGATACTCTCTTCATTGAAATGGCTCTCAGTGACTTGTCTGCAGTCGGAGTTCCAGTCAATTGCGCAATTTGTCAAATATTTTATTGCTCTGGAATACAACAGAAGTTAAATGATGAAGAAAAAGACTATTATTTAGGCTACTTAAGACTAGTACAGAAAATTCCATCGTCATCACACCTGTTCCAAAAACATTAATTGGCGATGATAGCGGGAACAAAATAGATTTTTGTTTCCGTGGGATTTCTACGTTTCGCCTTTCAGATTGCTCAGCTTTTATGCTTCTGGCAGATTTATTAGAGTGGAGTTGCTGCCTTGAAAGTAGATTGTAAAAAGTATATACCTACTAGCATTAAATTCTCTGTACATTGTAAACGCTCAAACTATCCGAAGTAATGATATATCTGTCCCTCATAATACTATAAATATTTCTTTTACGAATTGTCAAATTTTAAATTATTTTTTAGCAATGAATAGGGTCCACTAACGCCGCCACGAGAAGCTAGGTGTGGACACAGAGGTAACTGAAGCCCGATACAGCTACTTGTGGCCGGTGGCCCGTTTCCCCGCCGGTGATCGCTATCCACCAGATAGAGGAATCCGTCCAGGAGCTGACAGGTAAATTCAATTTCATAACAGGTTAGTTTAATTTAATACAGGTAAGTTGGAGTTTATGAGTAAGAATTATATATATTTGTTAGCGTTTATGATGAAACTCTTTCATACTGGCGCGTAAAAAATTCAATGGAGTATTTTAAAAAAATGGAGTGCCATTAAAAAAGGAGGACATTTTCTCCAATCCTTGAGATATAATTACATCTACAACCGTTCGATCGGACCGTTTTCAAAAACTTTGTAAAAATCTATACTGTGATGTGATGATGTATGTATATGTGTGTGTGCTCAGGGTGATTTCTTTAATATTAGAACACATAAACGAATATAAAATTTGGGTAACTGCAATTGAATATTCGCAGGTATCCAGTAGATCCAAGACCACCATACGGAGGACGAAGACCCGCGGAAAGACCGGGTGGATATAGTGGTAGTTATCCGGCACCAGGCTTAGACAGGCCAATAGGTCAGATATATTTCTTACTATTCTTTTACGAGTTTATTTCAAACATTAATCCCCTCCTTTCCCCTTATTTTATGAACGTACAATATAGTGCTAGGTACATAGTTCTTGTTACAAAAGAATTCTGTTGTACGTACATAAGAGATAATATATTATGAGATATAACTATATTGCCCTAACTTCGGTCTTTAATTTACTTTTCTCTTTTCTACTGTGCGTATTCATAATGAAATTAAATAATTGGTTATAGGAGGAGGTGGATACGGAGGGTATGAACCTGACGGTCCCATTAGTCCTATCGGGGGTCCAATAAACGCTCCAGTCGGTGGTGCTATCGGAGGACATATAGGGCCAATAGGTGGACCAATTGGTGATGTGTGAATTCCAAGGGGTTTGTAGATAGTTTGAAAATACTATTGGACCCAGTAGGAGTCTGTTATCGGTATGTAACCTAATATGTTTCTCGCTAAAAATCATAAACGACTGGGCCTATTTGACTCCTAAAAACCGTATTTTAACTAAACCTTAGCCTCGCGAGGCTGCCTCGGACGTTCGCCACGCAACTATTTTGTTTGGAGAACGTGCATTTTCCTCGGACAAGGCACGTCCAGACTGACCGACGAATTTACCTCCCGTGGCTGCCTCGCGAGACTGCTCATTCTGGCAGGACACGGCTAAAAGTTTGTTTTATTTATGTATATAACAAAAAAAATATGGTCTTAAAACATGAATAGTCCGCATTATAAGTCGCAATATAAAGAACAGTCATGACGCAAAAGAATCAAATTAAGAACTTCAGCTATATCAGTCCGTATTGCTGTCGTTGAGTCACTCAAGTTCTTTTTTCTATTCAGTCTTTCTTTTATTGTCTACTCTATTTTTTATTATCTAAATATCCTCGTTTAGAATCTAACAGCGCCATTGAGCCACTTCAAACTGGGATTGTTCATTATTAGGGTTGGCAAATTACAGATATCGATATTTTTTTGTTTTTTTTTTCCCATACTATTTTTTGTTTCACGCTAATTTTTAACCACGTCTGCACCTGTATTACATTTATTTTCCTCAGGAATAGCATTTTTATAGGGTGTAGAAAACGTTTAGCTAGAAGTGGGCACGGTGACAGCTTAGAGTGGTCAGGCTTTTAAATTGTTTACCATAAGGATTTCACTCTGCCTTTCTCGCGCTGAGCTATCTATGCTTCAAATTTATCTGTTTCATACGCTTTCACCACCTGATTAATTAGTCGATTATCATGAAATTTTGCCTTTTCGGTGTTAAGGGAAGGTAAAGATATATGCTGCCTTAGTTAAGGAAAAGAACGCATCCCGAGGGATAGATAAATAATGCAAACAAAGCTGCAACCGAAAAACATGTAGTTAGGTTGTAGTAGTACAAATCTTTTCACAGTGTAAAAACAAAGTCGCTTCCGGTTTACGTACGCTTAGATGTTTTAAACTACCAATGCAACGGATTTTAATGCCGTTTTTATCAATAAATAGAGTTATTCAAGATGAAGGTTTATATTATAGCCATCTCCTTACTAAAGGAGCAGCCTCGTGAGGCAGCCCCGTAAATTCCTCGGTCCATCAATACTTTCCCCTCCCAAGGAAAATGCACGTGCTCCAAACGAAAAACTTTGCGAGGCAAACGTCCGAGGCTGCCTCGCGAAGCTGCTAGTTCAGTCAGGACACGTCTTATGAATAATACGTATGCAATTTTCTTTTATGTTACAAGGGGTAAAGGGGTTCACCTAAGTGTCTAAAGACGCCCATGGACATCTGCACAACCAGGTGGGTAGCAGGTACGTTGTCGGCCTTTAATGACGAGTTTAAGCCACCAGAAAGTTTCAAACCAAACGAAACGCGACAACTATACCACCACTTGGCGCGGCAGCGTTGCCGTCACTTCACGCTGATTTTATGTTAGAAAGTTGTACTGGTACCCGGACGCGCCGACCCATTTCGGCTGCAGAAATTGCTCCCATGGGGCTTGGTGCAAGTGGGGCGTGGGGTGCACTTTGGGAAACACTGGTTTAGCCCCAAGCTGTGCGATTGGAGGGTGTTAAACGTATTATTTATGGTAATTAGTCTTAAAGGATGAACAAAACTTGTGAACTAGGTGCTAGATGTTGCCTGAAACTTATAGCCCTAAAGCGCTTTAAGCTAAACTAAAAATGCTGCGGAGTTTTAAAACCAGGGAGCCAACATTTCAGGGAACTTGAGTGGAAAGTTGGCGGTGTTAGGTTTATTTTTGTTTATAAACTGTTTCGGTAAGTAAGGTAAGTGAGGTAAGGTAGTGCTCTAGGCTATGTTGGTTTTAACCTCTTTTTATAAGAAATTAGCCAAAAGTGTGTTGCTGTCTGATGTATTGAAATATAGAATGTTTGTTTAAAATTATATGAGTCAAGTCATGGGTTAGCTAAGAGAGGGGAGGTCTTTGCCCAGCAGTGGGACATTCCAAGCTAATTAAAAAAAGGGCAAAAATTTGTTTATTCACATAGAACATTATGAACGTCATAAGTATATTAAAAAATAGTATTAAATGTTTTGGTGATAACATTTAGGATTTAAAAACTAAGTTTACGCCTTTCTCTGAGAAAAGCCCACAAAAATCTCATTCGCGTAATGTTTTTGTTATAACCATTTTACAAATACTGGCAACGCATCTGCGAAACTCATGTTAGTGCAGTTGTCAACGGGTGTCGCTCAGGGTAACCCCCTGTGCCCTTTTTATCTTATTATTTTTTTAATTTGCTTAATCTGCTTAAATGCTTAGAATAAATGTTTCATCGATTTTAATTACCTTTTACAAATTATACAAAATAGATTACGTATATTATGGTACCTATTGAAATTATTTTACACATTTTATGGGCGTAGACGCTTCCTTTTCTTTTACCTAACGTTAACCCGTTCTAATACCAGGATACACTTAAATTGAAGAAGATGTGGCTGTGGGTCGAGTTATGATGACCGACTGCTGTTTGACGCCATCCCCGGAATCCCCAAAGATTTCTACAATCTCACCACTAATATCACTCAGTGACCTTAATCGGGAGCCACTGTTTTACCTACCTTCGGAAACACGGAGGAGGTCGGATATTGGAAAACCAGTAGTAGAATGGGTCAGACATCTATCAACCAGCATTTTAGCGGTAAAAACTGCTTAACCTAACGATCAACTCAAATATCGGCCAATGAATAAGCTACGGCCTCTTCACAAACTGATACTTTCCGCGTACTGTATTAAAATATACTACAGATATACGAGGTCAACCTCTTTCACATAAAAAAAAATGTTAAGAATGACATATATGTAAGACAGAAAATACAGGAACGTCAAGGATTGCTGTCAACGAAGCGAATAAATTTGCACGTAACTAATTAAAAGATTACACACGAATGGGTAATTAACATCGGATTTGCTCCCTCATCTGTTAGGGCTCGTGTAGACGGCGCTGTAGTCATGCTGACACCTTGACGTCACCGCGTCTTTATAACGTCGCCGTCGTTCAGCCGGCCCATCAAAACAAAGCCGCCACTTCAATATAATATCAACTGTATAAAGATCGTAGCTGAATCAGTGGCCGGCATATGTGTCAACCGCTAGGTGAAGGGCGACCAATTCTGAAACTGATTTTAAAATATCCGTCCTGCTCCGTGTTTCGGAAGGTATGTAAAACAGTGGATCCCGATTAAAGTCACTGAGTGATATTAGTGGTGAGATTGAAGAGATTGTGGCAGTTCCGGGGATGACGTCAGACGGCAATCGGTCATCTTAACTCGCCCCACAGCCACACCGTCGATAATTTAAGCGGATCCTGATACTAACGCAGGATAAGCTAGGAAGAAGAGGAAATCGCGTTGAAACTCGAACACCGCACACTCTCACCAAAATACTACCAACGTCCATGAACTTCTCCATCACCAGGAGGCTCGCAGATACGTTGCCATCCTTTAGAGATTTGGGCCACCGGGAACTGTCACAAACCGAACAAAACATGACAATAAAACCATCACTCGACGTGACGTCTATATATGCAGCGCCGTCTACAAGAGGCCTTACGCAGTCTCGGGACTTATCCGGCTAAAAGGCAATTTTATTACACGCGTGCTTAAAATATGTTCGCGAAATATTTTGTTTTCTACAAGGAGGCTAATCCACTGTAATACCGTCCTAATAATGTGCATACATTTTGTTGACATAATAAAGTCGGATACAACATAAGCCGCCTTGTTTATGAACGAGATAAATTTAAAGTATACTTTACGAGATAGATTTGGAAAGAAGATAAGATAAGGTAAGATAATACTTTATTGCACACATAAAAACAAAGAAAGTAACAAACACAGGAGTAAAACTGATTATTGCAGACAATTATAGTGCAAAGACGGTCTTATTGCTAAAAGCAATCTCTAACAGACAATCTCATTGGAAAGAAATAGATGATACGAGAGCGGGATGGCCATACAATAATACATTTACATACTAATTATTATTAAGCAAGACATATGGAAATTGTTCAACTCCTTAGAGGCTAAAAGCGTATCGAATTTCTCCTAATAAGATTAAGGTACCACCTTTTTATGGAAGACGATGAGCGGATACAAAATGGAGGAGACAAAACTTCACGCCCAAAATTCGACAACGATTTTTTTTTTCTTCTCGTGCAAGGGCACGATTTCAGACATACAAGTGCGTACCCATTTTTCAGTAACCAGCAATGTATTGGTCGATACCTACCACATAAGCTGTATCCCTAGATTCACAATTTCTCCGTAGAGCGTTCCAGAGATATAAATTGGAATATAATAGTAATTATTTAACATCTTCTTATTCCTACCTAAAATAAATATAAGATAAAAAAAAACATACGGGTCGAATTTTATCAATTCAAAAAAAGGAGGACTTTATCAGTCCTCCTTTTTTTGAAGTCGGTTAATACAATAAATATAATACAGGACCATATGACACACGGACGCCTGTTCCTAAGGTATACAACTTAATGCTTGTATTGTAGGTAACAGACGCCTGCTATTCACAAATATATATTTTTTGTAGAAATATATAAATACATACACACATGTAGATAATACACCCAGACTCGAGGCAGGAATCGAACCCACGACCCGCGGAGCGGAAGACAGTTTATCCTGGTCTAGTTCAGGGGTTCGTTTAAATTTAAGGGCACGTTAAAATGACCGACTGCCGTCTTTCGTCATCCCGGGAAGCCCCACAAGTCATTATTTAATATACGAATATACATTAATTAACTACCTGTACTCTGCGACTCATCCGATTGGACTGCCCTTATTGCTGAAGGGTTTGTGCAAATGTTTTCGAAAAATTCTCAGACCTATCAATCATACACAAAAATTTCCATAAGAATCGGTCAAGCAGTTTCGGGGGATTTGTCAACAAACACTGTTACACGAAGATTTATATATTAATACGTGAAGCGAAAACCTTAGGTACCGTTATACGAAAATTGCGCAAACGGAGGAGTATGAAATTTTGCACAATTGTAGTTCATATAGAGGAAGGTGTGAGAATGCTAATATTTTTTTATAATATGCAATATTAATATATTAAATTATTAAACTAAAAACCACACGCACACCAATGACAAATGATTTACACACACATGTATTGGATGATGTCAAAGCGTAATCGTGACACCCGTAGGTACGCTATGTTAAGTGTCAAAATGTATATTTCTATGAATATGCCGGAGCCAGATATAGCTTCATATGAATGATCATTTCCATGATGATGTAGTGTTGCTGGAGACTTTGTGTAACTGCTAAAAGTTTTGTAGAATTTTGTACTCTTCAAGGACAAAAGTACAAACACTTTGAGCTGTGTCTGGTCTCGGCATTATAATATATACCATTTACGCAAAAAGGATTGATCCTGAAAAGACTCTACACATAGACTAAAATTAATAATATTACGTTTAATAATTGTAATATTAGAATTAATTAGATATTAAAATAAATTTTAGATTGTGATATAATACGGTTGATTATAGCGTGCTAGTAATACTTAATATAAGACCAAATCTAAACCTCCAATCTTGCAAATAAACATTATTATTATAAAGGTTACTGGGTGAATTTCGAGCAGTCGGCGATCTCTTGTTTTATGTATTACATGAATTAAGCTGATGCAATATTAAATACAAGAGCTGTTGAATTAAAAGCACAGAAGTAAACAATAAAAAAGTCGCAGAACAAAATGAGCTAATCCCCGCCGCGGCACCGAGCCAAGGATGAAGTCGTCCGCACGTGTGAGACGATCAGTAACGTTTTGGTACTCGCTCAGTTTGTTTTAGATGTTTCATTCCTTTTGTTGCATTTAAAAATATATTCTTATAGATTTTTAAATCTATATAAACAAATAAGATTAAACTGTCTTACTGAAATGGCATAAGGTAGCTTATTAATTAGTAAAAATACTTTATTTTGACGTCACCGCATGTCCATCTTTTTATATGCTATGTATAAATAAAAATGGCCAAGAATTTGCCAAGACGCGCTTATATCGAAGGGTTCCGTATTTGATACGCTATAAACGTATTTGTTAAATAACTTCACAAGTTGGTGTCCGATTTCGTTCCAAATAATTTTCCTAGTGAGTTTTTAGCATGTTCTATCAACATGGAAATTTTCAAGTCTCTACGTCTAATAGTTTGGAAATGCTAGGGAGGAGGCCTCTTTAGGGACAGGTATACGGACGGACAGAGCGAAATTATAAGGGTTCCTTGTGGTACTACGGAACCCTAAAAACCAATTGTTATTATTTTGTCCGACCAACTATTTGTTACGGGCAACTGTAAAGGTATTTTGTATTATAAAATATAAAAAGGCTACTCTTATTGCAATAAAGGAAAGGGTTCTGCACAAATTATAAAAATATTTAAAGCTTTCCAAATTAAGTCTCAGATAAGAGCTGAATATATAAAAAAAAACCATAAAATAGCCTCTGATAAAATAATTGATTTAATTAATATTTAATTACATTGAGACCAAATAAATCTTATCCTCTAAGTATGTATTCAATATTTTTTACAAAATATAATCCCGAATTCATTTCCAAGTAAAATGCGTGTATTAAATAAAATTTATTCTATGATAACTTTTTTGATAGTGTCGTAAACTTTATCGACAGTTTCTGGCGGAAGCGGATCCATCCCCCTGCGCCTTGGTGTGACATCACAAATTTTTCCTTTTCCTGCATCATTCGTTTAGTCATAAACTGGCCTTTTAAGTTTTAGGCCTAAGGTGAGTTAATGATATAGGCGGCTTCGTTTCAACGTCCTCTATCAGCCAATCAAATAATTATTTCAATATTTCAATCCAATGCTGAGATACAGCTATTTTTGTCTTTTTAACAAAAACCTTATTAATATAGTATAATATTAAATTATAAGGGAGCAAAATAATATTTTTAAGGTGAGAGCGCATTTGAATCCAGAGAAAAGTGAGGGATTCCAGAGTAGAATCCCGAGCGTAACGACGGATTCTTTATTAGAATCCTGAGCGTCGCGAGGGAAAAATCCGAGCCAATAATATACTTGCGCCCGAGTGACACACTCTACTTTTGATCACCCACTAAAAAAAAGGCGCCTCATATTTTATTGTACTATTACTATTTCATAAAATATGTTTTAAAGACTACTCTTAAAGCTACACCTGGATCACAATACCCGGGCACTGCTATGGTTCCTTCCTCTGGACCCGGCACCAGCAAGGTGAATCCATGGAACGCTAAGAACTTCGTATCCTCCAACAGATGCCTACAAACCACACTGGAACTATGAGTATGCAGTGTTAAAAGAATCCTAGGTGTAGGCATTTATCCACTCATAAGTGCTGATACAACTATACTATCATTTTATATTGTTTTATTCCTAAGTTATGAGGTTGCCTCTCAGAGATTGCTTTTAGCAATAAGGCCGCCTTTGCACTACCATATCAGCTATTGTTTAATCTGTATATCTCTATAATGGTTTTTATCTAAATGCGTGTGCAATAAAGTGCTTATCTATCTACCTACTTTCGGCTTACCTTGTCTAGGGGCCAGGGTACTGTTGAAATAAATAAAGATTGCTATTACAAACGGTCGGCTGTCGACAGGAGGTGTCGTGCTACATCGAGTTATTTCGTAAGTTTCAAACAGAGCTAAACTCAACGCTCACCAAACATTAAAACTTTAGTTAAATGGAGAAAACTCTGAAGGAAATGCTCTGCAATTTAAATAGTGAAAGGAAAGTTTCACAAAGGAAAGTGGTAAATTAGTTTTAAGTGGACAGGAAGCAGGAAAAACTCGGGTCAAAATTAAAACTAATTTCAAATCCGTTTCGTACATTACAAATACATACAATGAAATATACATTTAAAAAATGTTTTAAAATTCGGTGTGCGTTTTTTCGTCCTATACTTTTTTTTGTCCTTTTGGAGTAAGGTATTTAATTTTTATACAACACTAGCTGTTCCCCGCAACTTCCTCCACGTAGGTCTGGCACTATCGAGAAAACCGTTTTTAGCAGACGTCTACATTTATAAACTACCTCCCTGCTAATTTTCACGCGTACGTCCCGCGGCTTTCGAGATTTCATCATAGGTGACCTTTCGCTTTTAGATATATAGGTAATAATTCGATATCAAAGTGAGCGAGTGATAGTTGGATATGTACGCGCGACGAGTTCGGGAAATTCTCTATTCCAGAAAACAAATCAATTTCATGAAGGCAATTTCAATTATTGTTATATTCGTGTATTTCCAAGAGCTTTTCACAATTTTCGGGTGGGTAGTTACATAACAAACTGTTACGCTACAACCCTACATCAAAAGTACGTGCCTACACCACCGGCTACCCCACATCATACGACGTATAAAAGGATAGTGTATTTATTCACTACCGCGCCGGTACATTTCCGCTCTTGGCAATAATTGAGGCGTTCGTAATGTTCGCGTACAACACTCGAACCCATCCCCTCCACTCTACACTCCAACCAGTACCACCCGCTCCCCGCTCATTATGCAACCTCCATTCTTATGAAGCGGTCGTGAACTCGGTCGAAAAACTATGTTTTATTCATGTTACGGGCGGGTTTTATAATTATATCGCATTTTAAATATGAAACTCATCTGTGACATTATATTTTTATTCCGCAATGAGATGATTTTTAGGGTTCCGTACCTCAAAAGGAAAAAGGAACCCTTATAGGATCACTTCGTTGTACGTCTATCTGTCTGTTTGTCAAGTCCCTTTTTCTCAGGAACGGGAAGACCTAACAATTTGAAATTAATACCATATACTAAAGTCTGCGGTTGCCTGAATAAGGAACCCTGATAATTTCGCTCTATACGTCCATCTGTCTGCCCGTAAAATGGTCCCTCCCCCCACTAGCATTTCCAAACTATTAGACGTAGAGATTTGAAATTTTCCATGTTGATAGAGCATGCTAAATACTCATTAGTAAAAATTATTTTGAACCAGATCGAACAATAACTTTTGCAGTTATTTAACAAATACGTTCATAGCGTTTGACATACGGAGCCCTTTTATATAGGCGTGTCTTGACACGCTCTTCGCCATTTTATAAAAATAAAATTGTCTTTTAAATGAGACCTCTTGTAGAAAATTTTATAGGACAATACTACGATGAACAGCGTCTCCAATTATGGTACGTGTCAACGTTAGATATAGTAAATGTGATGGCAACAGGCATAATTATGCAAAAGGATTAGATAAAGAAAGAATAAAATAAAATTAAAAAGTACTTTGCTCAAACGAACGCCGATTAATAGATATACCCAACCAGGATTTCTATGACTTTTTTGATCGACAGAAAATAATAAAAACATATGATGTTACCTGTTCCTCATTTTTGTGATGACTGTGAGGATTGAAGACGTACATCAATTTGCCCGAAGATTTTGCAAACGCGGATGTTGCACTGTTCAACTCCTAAATATGTCGTAAATATATATATCACAATTATATCAAAAAGAAAACAAATTTAGTATAAGTTTATCATTATATAACACTACAAGAAGTTGGAGTTATATGTGCTTATAATAGCAGCATTTACATAAATTATGAAGATTAAAGTATATGAAAAAGAGTTAAAGATTTTGGGAGCAAATTTAGATTTTGCAGCACCGTCGGATCTTTCAACTTTAGTATCTATTTTTTAGATTAAACCAATATTACCTGTACTTTATTTTCCTTAGCATGCTTACACACATCACATGTAGCATTAACCATGTTCATCAGGTTAGTCATTACATTATTCCACGAATCTTCATCCATAGTACCCTTTAATGATGATATATCTGAAGATATTTATGTTTCTTTATTATCTTTTTGAAATTAAATTAAAAATATCTCTTGTCGTACCAAAGCACTGTTAAGTTTATATATAGAATCATTTTTTTAAATAGTACCTTTAATTATTTCTGGAATAATCTCACGACTAGTTTCGACGGCCATTTGTGCAGTTGCATAATCTGGATTTTCTTGATCTAAAAATAAAAAAAATGAAATGAATAATTTTGTTTTAGTATGAACAGAATGGTTAGAAAAGATTATAGTACGATAATTATTCAAATAATATTAAGTCTGCATTTAGAAAAGTTAAGAAATTGTGGCTTTATTACATATATTTAATCTATATCTATTGGCAGCTGGTTAATTTTAGAAATTTGTTATAGTAAAGTATAAACATGTACCACTAGTTGCTTGTAGAAGCGATCCAATAGCAGCATTTAGATGAGCCAGTTTGTCAGCCAATT
Source organism: Charaxes varanes (assembly GCA_024363005.1). Classification (NCBI taxonomy): domain Eukaryota; kingdom Metazoa; phylum Arthropoda; class Insecta; order Lepidoptera; family Nymphalidae; genus Charaxes; species Charaxes varanes. The sequence continues at coordinate 1,837,844 of JANCMC010041845.1, forward strand.
GCATCTTAATCTTTTCTTTATTTTGAACAACATCTTCTGTTTCCTAAAACATATTGAGATAAAAACACTCGTATATTACATCATATACATCGTTACAGAATACACATGAAAAGCATTCATATCTTATTTGAAAACTTTATAGACGTAAATAAATAGTCATATAATATATGAATGGTATACTTATTTGAATTATTACCATCGACATTGGTGATTCCAATAAGTCTTTTAACTCTTTATCAACATCTTTCAATTCCTTTTCAATTTGTGATATTGTCGCTATAAATTTAAGTCGTTTTTTTTCTTTTGTTTCTGGCTCAGCAACATTTGAAACATCCATATCTTCTGGTATACAAGCTAAATTAGAAATAATTTAAAATTTAACAGCATGTAGGAAATATGTACTAATGAGCTGCAAGTATTTGTATTTCAAATATAATTTCTGTCTAACAATTTCTCACCGTCAAAATTAGAGTACATCTGTTTAAGACAATCCAACGCTTTTGCTAAATCAAATGTGTGGATAGGCAAATTTTTAGCAAAGTTTTGGCGGTCTTGCTTTTCCACTAGAGGTTTCCAGTGAAGTGCTAGATTTTGGGCTGATGATGCAAGATTCTCGATTGCTGCAGTCAGTGCGCTTTGACAATGAGGTTCGTGTATGGCAGGACCAGTTAGCTGTAAATAAGTAGATATTCATCGTTCTTGTAACAAAATTGGAAACAATCGTGGTTAGTAAAAACTTTCGTAGGATAAGTACATCTAGATAGTAGAACAAACCTTGGCACATGCGAATAGTCCCTGTACAGCATCAGCACATTTTACGGCAGCTTGTTCTAAATTACTCGTTCGAGAATCACCTTCTTCTAAGTTAGTCAATTCATTGGTCTCTGTCAGTAATTTGGATGTTTTTTCTCCAATGTCTTTAGCGAGTGCTATGATCTGTTGTAGTACATATTTCATTTGAATCAATGATAATATACATAAACATGTAAAAGGCAATTTTTTACTCAAAAAAATTCTCATTAGTTGAAACAAAGTATAAATGAATCCAATTTCATTTTATGTGTGGGGACATTACTTACATTAAGAGTTGGTTGTTTTATATTTAAAATATAATAACGAAATGAACATTAAGACAGCAACATAGGTATTATAAAATGAAGTTTGGGGAGTGAGTCTTATTTTCAAATGTTCGTGTCTTACTGATTTTATTTGATTATTGTGATCATATTGAAGGATCGATATCTCTAGGCGGTAGAAGTATTGACGTTAACTCGTAAAGTGCACAGTTGAAACCTCGAACTTGCTGGGCTATCGCTGTGGTCATCCAAGGCAATCTTTTTAAGAAAAGCTTAAATAGAATAGAAAAGAATGATGTATACCTCACAAGAAATATGTAATAACTCAATACGGATTACCTTCTTTTCTTCTTCAAATGTTTTATTTCCATTTGGTTGGTTTAAAATACTTCGAGTAATACTTTTAAAAGATGTTTCATCGCCTTCAACATAATTAGTAGAAGGATATTAAAAAAAAATAAGGAATAAGAATGTTTATTATGACTCACCTGGCCTTTTTATGATGTAAATATCGTGTAAAACTCAAACTAAATGCGGAAACAACACGATTGTGACTCACCTCAACTTGCGTCTGTGAAACAGCGTGCGTTCCGAAGTTAGCCGAAGTTCGAGGCCCGTCCCTCGGCGGACCGCCCCCGTTTGACAGATACTGACAGCTAGCAGCAGACGCGCGGAATGCGCCCGCTGTTTTGTACGCGTGGCGCGAAACGCAAATATCGCGCTATTATGCGAAACGATAAAAACGAGCGGAATGATTTTGAATGCCGAACTCTTGGCTGTATGCGAGTATGCCTAGATTATGTTTAGAGGTAACGTAACAAATCTGATCCTGAATATTGGTGTCAGAGGAGACATTATTCATATGGAAATATAATATATTTTTGTAATATTGTGAAGATTGGTGGACGAGTGTCGAGAATGAGTACAATGCAAAATTAAAGCATTTTCTGTGCCTCGATCCCAGTGTTGTGGTATATTGAGGGGAAAATAAATTAATGGAAATAAAAAGGCAGATGACAAGTCCGTAACCGGTCGGCGGGAAGAGATTTAAATCGTTGAGCAGGTAAGTCGGACAATGGCCATCGGGCCACGATTCGCTTAATTAAACATGATAAATAAAAAACCCATAAGCAGACCGTCGTATATTCGAGATCAGCCTGCATTATTTTACTTTATGTAAGTTGCTTCTGCTAGGTAAGTACGCAACTATTTATGTATCGCGTACTTTGCACACTCGACGAGTGCAATAAAAAGTTACGTGAATAATTAAATTTGAAATATATAATTTTAAGAAGAGTATTACTTTTATTTCACTTATTAGGTTTTAAAAACGATATAATTTATGCTACACACCTAAATTGTGCATATAGGAGATTCGATAAAAGGTGTATAAAAATGTTTGCTTTAAGAATGAATAAAAAATACGATAGCCTAATTTTTTTAAAAAGTTTTTTTTCCATACATGACGTGAACGTATTCTTATCATAAGTTATCAAATAATAAAGTTAATCAGAGTATTTAACTAGTTTTTTTTTTATTTCAGAATCATTTGTCCAACTACTAATTAATGTAATACATTGACAGATGGCGCCACATGGCCTGAACGTGAGGTTAAAAAGTATATACAAAGATTTAAAAATAACCTAAAGTATTTTATGATCGGAATCTTATTCTACAATTGTAACTAAATAAAATATGGTTTATAGATCGGTTTGTTTCACGTAAAGATAACAATAAATAAATCCGAAGTTTGTGGCACTAATTTGTAGGCAATCAATCTATTTTTATGTATACACAGCTACACATCTAGTTGTAAATAAAGATTTTTAAATATGTTTATACGGTATATAAAACTGACTATATTTCTGTAAAATATTTCCTACTGGTACTATCCGTATTCAGATTTGAATCTACTCATACTCATAGTTAATTGTAAGGTAGCAAAATGCATATCTTATTGCATACGACTGACGTTTTTACATCGACTTCTATTGACTTCAATTAACAGATAGTTCCAATTAACCGTTATTCTTTATGATTTTTGTTGAAAAATTCTTAAATTTAAGTGTTGTATAAAAATTGTAATGTGGAATTCAATGTCATTTCATGCTACTAATAATATTTTAATGAGGTAATTTTTTATGTTATATATTATATAAAAATTTTATATTCTTAAGTAATTTTTTAAGATTAAAGGTACCAATAGAATTACCTATTAGCACAAATATACTTACAATATTTGTACAACTTTTAACGAGGAAATAGATCTTCATGATTTTTTAAAATTATTTAAATTGATAAATGTTGGGTAAATGAGATTAAATTTTTATGAAGCTAAGTTAATTAAATATTCTGTATGTTCATACTTGTAGCTTTATCGTGCGTAATTTTGTGAAAATTCAATAAGTAAGTTGCAGTATGAACATATGTGAAAAATTATATTTATTTGCATTCATTAATTAAAACTAATATTATGTTAACCATACATCAGTGTGGATTAATTATAATAATGTTAAAACAAAAAGTACTTCGTAATTATTAAAATTAAAACTAACGTTTCCGTTAGGCAGGTGGCCGTCGCCCAGGAAACCATTTATAATTACATATATGGAATTGTTAGAAAAACATACGGAACGGGTATATTTGTATTTTTTTTACCAACTACAGACTACTATAAATTATTTCAATTAACTGTTTACATTACATTATTCAAATGCGTCTTGTTTGTCATGCTTTAAAATAGATGGCGCTAGCAGTCTTCAGATGCCGCGCGCGTGTATTTAAAATGAATTATTCAAACATGTAGCAGCTTTTTTGTGTATTGTGTATGAATTTTAAGCTATATAAAATAATTGAATTATGTAAATAAAACCGTCTGTACTTTGTATGGAATTAAATAAAGCTTAAAATTCTTTATTTTCAATACAGTAATATACTGGTATACTTAAATTTCATAAAATAAATCTATATAAAGAGACAACCTAAGAGACCTCAGATCGTCTATCGATATTCTCTCTGATCTTCATCATAGCATTTTTTTTTTGGCTTCAAAAATCATCGACCCCGGTCTATGAAACGAGTATAAATAGTATGTAGTTTTACGACTTAATTTAGTTCGTGCTCATTCGCACACTTAATAACCTTATACCCGTATGATTTTGTTACTTTAAAAAAGTCGATAGAAATGGCTACTAAAAAATTTGCTGGACCTTCACCTTATACTTTAAATGCCACTTATCCTGAAGTTGATTACAGACATACTGAGTAAGTTTTTTTAATTATATGTTTTTAAATGCTCTCAGTTCTGTTCTTTGCAGTTATTGTTATTTAATAAACTTACATCACTTTCGGTTGATGATTTTTAATCGTCTATAAATGAATAAAATTTATGATTAATTATTTATATTTTTTGCTGATTTTACAATTTAGTGGTCATTTTTTTTTTTACAAAATATTACTGGGCATACTTTAAGTGTCCTTAATAATTCCGTTTCCTTTCCAGTTTAGATTAATTTATTACTAGCTGGAAGCTGCGAATTCGCCCTAGTTAATTCAGTGCTTTTTTTTTTATTTTGAGGGGTTTTTATTTTGTAATGAACCCTTATTATTTTTGTCAAGTAGGCTTTGTTATTCCTCGTAACATCATCTGCCAGTGAAAGCCAGTGACGTCCCGTTAAAATCGGTCTGGACACAAAATTATAATAAATATATTAGAATGCATTCCTGCCTAGTATTCTTGTTTGGAGTGGATACGACTATATTCTAACGCTGTTAGCTTAATCCAAGTACCCTGCTAACTTTAGTCCAACCCTTCTTCGGATAGGACTGACTTCGCTCTATGTATGGAGTGTATAGAGGAAAAAAATCTTTCAAAATCATATTTCAATTTGTTCCGCTAAAACGCTGGAGCCGGTATTAACTTTTTTATTTTACACGCATTGTTCAATTATTGAAATAAATTGACCAATTGTGACCAATTCTTGACCAATTGAAATAGCGCTAGATCACAATGATCAAATTAATTTGAGTCGCTATAATTTTTTGGACGACCTTGGACTCCATTCGTGGTTAAACTGATATTTGTACTGACTAATTAAACAAACTGACAAAAAAGTTGGATCCATAATTATTGAGGTTTTAAACAAATGAAAACTAGAGTAAAATATGCAAATCAATAATTTTCCTTTGTTGCTGGCACTCATATTTATTTCTATCTTCAGAAACCTTAAGAATGTCAACGCCAAGAGTGATAGACCACCAGTTTCTCCAGTGATTGGTGCCCTCTTTGGATTAGGCCGTGCAGGTTCTATACATTTAGATAACATCCTAAACAATCGTCGTATAACCTTAAAATATATCGTTGACGATCGCGCCGAAAGATTTGCTGAACTCAAGAAATACTGGAAGCTTGGAGATGATGTTATATTTTTAACTTCAAAAGAAAGCAGTCGGGTTTACGAGGACAAATCGTAAGATAGTATTGTATTATTATCTTAAACAATAACATTTTAAATGTTTGTATAATTTTGTGATCCATCACTAAATGTCTTGAAATGAAAGTTTTCCATAATTAAATGAAATGTACATCGACTAAAGTGAAGCTTTATTAGCAAAAACTCCGTATTTAAGAGGATATTCTGAAAAATATCAACCATGTAATATATACATATAATTATAAAGTAGGATTATAAATATTACATTAATCCCCCGTATAACACGGTAGATTTGTCCCGTGTTATAGAAAAACGCGTTCTAGGAGTATTATCCTACAACGTAAGATTATTAACGTATGACCTTGTATAACGCGCTGTGTATAAATGTTTTACGTTAAACTTTCCTCATTATAGGGGTTTTAAATCTAATGTTAAGAAAAACATATATTATGAACGAAAAATGCGCGTTTTATTAGGATCAAACTAAGAACATTTTAAACAAAATAAATATTTTTAGTTAAATTTAAAATAATCAAAGGTATGCATATGTAACTAAAAAAATATTTAATTTGTATAGAAATATAATATGGAACGTCCCCGCGTTATCTGGGGGAATTCCCGTGTAATATGAGGAATTGAAATGGCGCTATATGAAAACGCGTTATAGGAGTACCGTGTAATATGGGGATTACTGTATTTTTAACACAGAATATTGCTTAACGTATACTTTTTAGGGTTGTCGTCGTGTTCATTGGTTCTCCAACATACACACATCAAGACATTGTCGTTAAAGCAATCGCTAGTAATAAAGACGTATTTTGCGAGAAGCCTATTGGTGAAAGTATTGAGGAAACTAAGAAGTGCTATGATGCAGCTAAAGCCAAGGGTCGTGTTCTATTCGCCGCTTTCAACCGTCGCTTTGATCCGGCGTACAGGTCTCTGAGAGATAGAGTTCGGAAGGGAGAAATAGGCCACGCACAAATTCTAAAAGTTACAGCTAGGGACTCACCTCTGCCCTCCATTGAGTACTTAAAAACATCAGGTAAAGTAAACTTAAAACAATTTAACGTAAGTATAATGTTTTATAATGATACGGATTCGACTAAGGATAATTGGCAACTTGATTCGTGAATAAGGAATAGGTTAAGAAAAAACTACTGAATGGATTTTAATAAAACTATAATAATATAGTATATATGTACATCAGAATAACTCATAGGCTATAAATTATAAAGATATTGTGTGAATTATCCAAAATATAACGATAAATGTCATGTATGTAAAAGAAAAATCTGCCCTCTGCGAGCTATTCTGGCGTGCACTGCAAATACAGTTAGAGTTACACGTACATATATAGTGCATGTAGGAAATGTTTAATTTGTTAAAATGAAAACGAAATTAATTTTATATACTATTAAAAGCCTACACTATGAATGTAGAAAACTGATGAGTAACACAATTGAAAGTGTATTTATGTAAGCCCAAGTATGTTATGTCTCATATATAAAAATCTCGTGTCATAGTGTTTGTTTTACGTTTTTGAAGGACGAAAATTTCTCTCTGTTAAGACCTTTAAAGGTATCAAAAACACTCTCAAGCTGACTCCAAAATTGTGGAAACAATTGTTTCGTAACAGTTTTCGAACATCACCCAGGCAATTTAGGTACTTTTTAACCGAATTTTTCCTTATTTTAATTGAATAATTGAAAAAACAAACATTTTTAGAAGGATTTTTTTTAGTTTTCCATTAATATGAATTATGAATCTACTAAACCGTGAATTATGTAATTCACACGACAGTAGTGTAACTCACATGTTAGTAATAATTTACTAACATGTAAATTATGAATTTACTAATCTTGTGAATATTGAAACCGAAGAATCGCCACAAGATAAATCTATAAGCGCATAAGCAAAAACAAACATTTTTAGAAGGAATTTTTTTAGTTTTCCATTAATATGAATTATGAATCTACTAAACCGTGAATTATGTAATTCACACGACAGTAGTGTAACTCACATGTTAGTAATAATTTACTAACATGTAAATTATGAATTTACTAATCTTGTGAATATTGAAACCGAAGAATCGCCACAAGATAAATCTATAAGCGCAAATAAGCAACTCTTCCTATATGCCAAAATAAGCAGGCTTGCTATTACGTGTACTTTTAGCGAAGCATCCTACGTAAATATTGCGAGATTATGACACATCTTTAAATGAAATTCGAGAGGAAAATAAGCTGAAAATATCCTGGATCCGAGATTAAATAAAAAGGGCAGGGTTCGCGATGACAGTCGACAGCGGTGTCGGCCACACCTGGTTACTGCAAAAAGTATTAAATCCCGAATAATCCCACACCGTAAGCCCCTTAAACTGTCAACGTTTCACGCACCAGTGCTTATGACTGGTTAAGCTTCCGTATATTAAATAATTGTAAATGCTTTTAACCGTTTAAAGCGAAATGTAATTAATATTTCAACTAAAGTTTGAACTAATGGAATTGTTACATTCGTTATCTATTACCGTGCATAGGTTGTATATTGGAGAAATATATTATTTTCTTGGCTTCTCCACTTCATTAACAATTGTAACAAATCTATATACAGGCACAGAGCCGATAACGTGCTGATAATGATGAACAATTTACTCTCGTTGATGATTATTGAAGGCTTTGAGAATGTGGGCGCAGAATAATCGGGCAAGGAGAATAATAAAGGCCATAGTTTCACAAAATGAACACTATACGAAAGACAATGACGACAACGATATCATTAGACCACACAAATGACACTATCCCAATCACATCGTGAACATGTGTGCTTCCAATGAACGACCAAACCTAACTGAACTATTTTTCGATCGCGAGGCGTCTTTGTACAGCTGTCACATTCATTCACTCTAATAATGAGGGTAGTTATCAAATGAAGGTACCGTCAGTTCTTACATATATAATAATTTTAATTTATTATCAATACAGTATATTGCCTTTACATGCATTACCTTGGCTTATAGTATAGCAATTTATGTAGGGACTTCTAATAAAAAAAGTGAAAAATCCGCTGAGTATATGTACTTTTAGCGTTTATCCAACAGAAATAGACAAAAAATCAAATTTTTTTTTATTACTAGTTTCGAATAAGCATGACCTATATATCATCACAGATTATCTATACGAAACAATAAAATTCAACATTCTTTGTGAAGATTTATGGATATTGTATAAAACAGTGGGAGATTTTACGAGGAGAGGCCCGGCTGTAACTCATCGTGACAAACGAACAGCGTTTGGCACTTCTTCGCTGTGTCACGTTTTATTTGAACTGCGGGGAAGTTTTGTGGGGAGAGTCTACACAATTATACCTATAAAGGTAAAGATTATTCTCGGAGAATTCATAAGATTTGTTGTCGTCTTCAATTTAATTCATATTTGTAACACCAAGGATTTGCCTTTGTTTTTTTTAAATATCTTATTTATTTAAGGATCTTAAATCTATTTAAGATTATTCCAGATCAATCCAAAAAAACATGTACTTATTGAATGTGGTCATATTTGTTCTGCCATTTTATTGTGATAGTGGCCTATTTATATTAACGCACAACTGCCATTGTTTTTTTTATATATATATAGGTTTATTGATGAGATATTTGCGATATTCGTTAGATCCACTACGGATACCCGACCTTATACCAGCCTAGCTGCTATTGTCACTCCTCGTATACCATTCGTGACATTAAGATCCGCATCCTTTTTACCTTTAAATCTATATTTATATCCTTTACTCCATCACTTAGCACCACGCTTGGAGCTCATTTGGTCGTCCGTCATCCGGATACCAGTACCTCTTTCTCGTATTAGATCGGCGTAAAGTGGCGGCAATGCTGTCTCGTCAAGTGATGGTAATGTTGTCGCATTTCGTTTGGTTTGTCAGACTTTCCGGTGGTATTTATAGGCCGTCATCGCATCTGCGAACCTTCTGGTGGTGCAGATGTCCATGGGCGTCGGTAGTCACTTACCGCCTGCTCCTTTGCCCCTCGTAATATATTAAAAAAGTTCAAATCATACATTAGCTAGCACAACATGTCGTGTTGTCTATACACTTTGTTTTGATATTTGAGTAAATATTCACATTACTGTTAATAATAACGTAACGTAGTTTGAAATTTGTTCAATGAACATACCCTTAAATCAGATGATTTTGCAAATTTCATTCCGTGACTGTATTTCATTTCATTTTAATTTTCTTTTTTTTTCAAATTAGATGGTATTTATTTTAATATACTATATTAAAGTGATTTTATTATTTTAAAGTCAAATAATGAAATTTAAAATTGAAATAAGAAAAATTTAAATTGATAGAATGAAATTAATTCACTTTGAAATAATAAGGGTTATTTATACCGATGCTCATGGATCCATCTACCAGAAGGCTCGCAGATGCGTTTCTCGCTTATAAAAAATGAGTATTAGTCAGAATTGGCAAGTGGTTCAGTTCGGGTCCAGATTTGAACGGAATTACATATAGATTTCGGTACGTTCTTTTACTTTCTACTACTAAACTGTTTATTGAGATGTCACATTTGAAAGACGATATAATAAAATTAAGCATTCATATATTCCGAAGTTTCTTACATAAAGCACAGGTCTCAAGGCAACCACTTGGTCGTATATTACACCAAAATTATCATAGTAATAAAATGCCATGTAAATGTTATGACTTGTAATAATATTCGCCTAGTTCAGCTCGATGGGTAGCAAGCGTACGACAGGGACTGACCAACATTGTATTAGTCTCTACTTAGATATTATCGTTTTAAGCATGTGTAAACGTGACATAGATAAACGCTTTACAAACTCTTTATGTATTATTTAGAAAAGGTTAAGGTAAAAAAGGGTTTATCGGCATTCCGAAAGTTAAAAAAGAAAGAATATTCTGTCCAAGAACGTTACCTTTTGAGGTAAATTATAGTAACAAAAACAGTAGCGTTTGGCATATAAATCCCTGAATCGGAAGAATAATGAGCAGTTATTTTGAAAACCTAAGAATGGAGTATGTGTATTCGTAGTACCGAGAATAGAATACAGCCGACATCTAGTCACCTATTGTGTATAATGAATACGTTATCAGAGCAGAAATAAAATTGTATTCGTCTGAAAAGAATTTACACACGTATTCAGGAGTTTTGTAAAGCCCATTCAAAGCGCGGCACATTGTACTGAAAGTTTCAGCGGTAAAAATACCGACATGTGCAGGGATGCTGTGCTGTTGGGATAACTTGGGGTGGTATTCCATCTAGATGCTGTCTCAATTGTAGTACTTTTGAAAGGTTGGTGCCCCCCGAGTTATGAACTAATTGCATCTTGAGTCACGTTAGAAACCCTCAATGTAATGGTAATGTTTTTTATGCCTTAAGTACTGTTATTTATAATTATAATTTAAATTATAAAAGTAGAATTATTTTAAGTAAAAGGCTCATTTTAATCTATGTTAGATGTCTATAAGCATTGCCAGCATCATAACCATGACGTAAAACGAATGTTCTTGGCCGGTCGCAATGACGGCATTAGTGACATATGGCGTTAGGAGTGAATTCCTATCGGTGGTTTTTATGGAGGCAATAATATTGAAACAATTGGACGGCTTCTTAACAAATGTGTAAAATATGGTCGGGTTTATTCACTTTCGACCCTTCATCGGTCCTTGAGACCAATAATAATGTAAGTGCAACCAGTGATTTGTATCATTTATATAACTAAGACTACTCAATTGCAAATAAAACCAAGGCGTTGTGGAACTTCACCAACCAATGCCAGCACTCAGCACTAGAGTGATTTTCCTGTGCTTCAGAGCAATTTCGCTTCGACGCCGAAGCATCAACAGGACAGACCGTACAAAGATTCTTTATAAATAGTAAAAACAAATACAGTAAAACAATAAATAGTCCAGTGGGAGATATGAGGATCTGAGACGATAACTCGTATTTGTGGGCTTATTCAATGGATAAATTGTATCCAGTACCTCAACGTCTTGGAAAGAATATATGTACGACAATATTTTCATACAAGGTCGTTGCGAAAGATGAAATACTAAGAAAATGAGAAAGCCCTTTGTTTGTACGCAACATGTTCATTTTATTGTTGGCCTTGTGAATAATATTTTGAAAGCTATTGCTCGCGGCTTCGCTCGCTTTTCCCAAACTTTAACGGATTTTCGATGAATCGTTATTTTTTATTCCCGATACCTAACAGTAAGAACAAAGAAGGATGCGCAAAGCTTTATGAAATCATCATTTCCATCCATCTTGACGCCTATATATTGTCAACATACTATTATTTCACAATAAATAAGAAATTTAGTATATAAATATTGAATAAATAAATACACTTCTTTATGCCAAAAAAAAACAAATAACAGATGATGTTCTAGCTCCTGAACTACTTACCTGTATTTCAGGAGCTTCTTTACCTTCCCATCATTATAACAAAGTTTTTTGGTGCAATACAATAATACAAAAGTAAACTTAAATCCATCGTTAATTATAGACCTTAGAACTAGACATTTAAAGCTAAATCGCTCAATGAACTAGTCAGTATGAAATTCCTTAAGTGTACAGTCAGTTTATTCCCCTTACCTGTCAATAAATGCAAACTCCTTCGCACAGGGAAGTTTCTATAAAATAACCATTTACATCCATCTTTACCCAAACTCAATTGTTAAAGATAAATCCACATTAAGGGACGGGAAAAGATTAACGATAGAACAAACAGGAGTACCGCATTAGAGGCACTTAAATTACCTAACCGCGAGTTTGGATGTAACAGCGGATTTAGGATTTGCTGAATAAATAGGTGGCTGACTTAGTGAAGAATGAATAGCAATACGTCAGTTGTGGGACGCGATTGGGCGCTTTGTGATAAAGATTGGTGAAGTGCTGAGTAACAATGTCGATGTCGATAGTTCTAACAAGATTTCTGAATCAACTTATGTTTTCTTGAAGCAGATTACTTTTTTATCTGATTTATATAAAGGTCTTAAATCTATTTAAGATTATTCCAGACCCATCAAAAAACATATACCTCTCATATAACATATAAATACCTATCTATATTAATTTGCAAATGTGACAAACGAAATGCACTAAATATCATTTTTCATGTCAGATTTGTACACCAATTCAAACAAAGTTATAGCTATTTATCTGTAGGTCTGTATTATCGGAAGAGCTGCTCTAGAGCGCCATAGTGGTAAGTTTTTAATTGCTAGGGCGTATCCAGAAACAAAATAAAACAGTTTATTTATCGTACTAAGGGTCTAGCGTGAGAATTGAGGAAAAATAATAAACATGTTACACTAACGAGAAAATCTATATAACAATTCTAAATATTGTGCTCTTTTTGGATTTGATTGTATTATTGCCGTATGATGATCACTTGGTAATTATTATTATTAAATGGCAATTAATAAAATTATCGACAGAATTAATAGGACATCCCTATAATATTCAGAGCAGAACGGACTAATTTTATTGGGTGGATTTAGAAGGCTATGATAATATACAGATAGGGACTTCCTCGCCACTCCTTGCTTATTTTCTGCTTGGGTACTACGAATTCACTTTAAGTGATAAGAATTTGCGCAGACGATATTTTACTGGATATAATATATGTACGCCTTGGATTTAGTGGTATAAAATAGCACGCTGTCATAAAAAGTACATTATACAATACCACATGTTTCAGCGATTTTGTCCGCGTAAAGTTAAATGAAATTGTTAAAAATTTAATACACAAAGCCCTTAGGTCTCCTTAATCCGGCCCTGTCGAAAAATGAGTGCTTAGCGGACGTCTAACATGACGTACAAAGATGAAATTTCTCTGCCATATTTCATCTTTGCACGTCACGTGGTTTCCGAAATTTCATTTTTTTTATGTTACAAGTTTACACGTTTGCCACGTGCAGGTAGCAGGCAGCTTAGTGCCCATGGACATCTGCACGGCCAGGAGGCAAGCAGATGCATTGCCGGCTTTTACTGACGAGTTTAGGTCACCGGGAAGTCTCACAAACCGAACGAAACGCGACAACAATACTATCACTTGACGTGACAGCATTGTCACCACTTCACGCCGATCTCACGTGAGAAAGAGGTATTGCCGATCTTAATTTAATCAATGTCTGGCATTTGAGTCGATCTCTAGGTTAAGCACCTCTTACCGAGGCCGGTTAATGGATGAGTGATGAATTCCAACAGTGGTTTTCATAAACTGCTGACCTCCTTCGTGTTCCGAAAGGCATGAAAAACAGTGGGCCCTGGTTATTGACACAGATTGTGGGGGTTCCGGGCATGACGTCAGATGGCAGTTGCTCATCTTGACTCTTCTCACAACCACATCCTCTGCAATTTAAGCGTATAACGCTAGGAAGTTATCGAAGCACTTAACTAATGTAGTGTTACTAGTTTAAGTAGTAAGAGAAGCAGTAATTGTAGTAGCAGCAAAACGAGTAGCAACAGCAGTAGACCTACTACATTACTACTGTTTGTTTTCATCAAACAAACAAGCTTCGAATAGTCCAGTTGGTGTAGATTTCACTCTCAGAACCTATTTAAGTATTAAAAGTTTGAAGATCATCGATACTGCTAGACATTGTATTTAAACTCTCGAAGTTAGGTTCAAACTAATTGTGATTTCCATCAGCTCGGATCCACGAGTACAGAAAGTTCAAAACTCAATCAATTTTTCACTTAATCTCGCTGGCGGTTAGAAAATTCTCGCCTGTATTCGATAGCGCTTCCCTTTTAGAAAGCCCAACTTTATTATGATTGGATGGACGGCTTGTAAACAGTGATCTCTGCTGAAATTACTTCTGCTTCTGGAAAGTTGCTGGGGAATAGTCACACTGTTTGCAAAAGTAGGGCAGATAAACAACTATGTCTGGAGTAAATATTCTTCTGTTTATTGACACTTATTTAACAAAACATATGTAAATAGTTGTGTTGTGAGCTTGGTGGAAGGAATTCTGCTATTAAGCAGTGGATATAAAAGAAAAAATTTAAGACTCTAGATAAACAATTGTTTAATGAACTAGGAAAAATTCACCTAAGAATGATTAGTTTTAGGAGTACAATACTTTATTATGATATAGGTACAATATTTGAATTTCTGATTTTGATTTCTTGCGGTAGAAATGTTTTCATTTTGGAGATATCTATTGGCAAATAGGGGGACTAGGCTGCTGTCAGCCAAGTAGAACTAACTAACGGCGATTTCTAAAAACTAGAGATAGCCGGCTGTTTGAAATTCGCCCACAAACCTTTTCGCGTTCAACGACATACGTATTATTCTATTCGCAGAAAAATAAAATTTGACAATTAACATAAAATATGGTTGACATGATTACGCTTTGACATCATCCAATACATGTAGTATTGGTGTGCGTGCGGTTTTATTTTAATAATTTCATATATTAATATTACGTATTATAAAAAAGAATTAACGCACACTTCCCTCTATATGTACCATAATTGTGCCAAATTTCTTACTCCTCCGTCCTCGCAATTGTCGAAACTTAGTGCCTAAAGTTTTCGCTTCACTTCTTATTATACAAATACTCTATAGTTCTATATAACAATATATATTTAAGTCAAAATGTATAATACGTCCTATGTAGAGACACCATCAAAAGCTTCAGCGACATGGAGGCCGAGACAAGAACACCTAATTGATGAAACCAAAACGCAATCTTGCGGTCTCTATACGTGGCCCTCTATCAGCGGCAATATTCCCATACCAAGTTTATATGTATGTTAGTACATAGGTACATACATACAATTAAATTGATTTCTGCTAGAGTTCCAAAAACTAGAGTCAGATCTAGTAGAGTCACAGAATTATTATTATTATGAGAGATTATCTTCCGATGATGCTTCTGATTGCGGGGAGACACGTATGTTAAGTGGTTTAAAAAAATAGTTCAGTGCTGTGATTTGGTGACGGTGCAGGTGATGTTTCTTGGTATGCAGCATACATTTTCACACCGTTTTAGTAAAGGCACAGTTTACGACAGCTGGCGGAAAGTTTATAAAAATTTCAACATATTTAGAGTATTCCAGCGAATTCCTTGAACCATTTGCAGAAAATCGCGTCTGGTAGGCATCTGAGGCTATATTTTTAAGGCTAAAAGCGGTGAAGGGATTGGGTTGAGACAAGGATAATTGATGGTGAAGACGTGAAAGCTCGCACTGTAAAAATTTCAACAGATTTAGAGTGGTCTAGCGAATTCCTTGAAACGTTTGCAGAAAATCGCGTCAGGTAGGTATCTGATGTGATATTTTTGGGGCTAAAAGGGGAGGAGAAGTTGGGTTGAGACAAGGGTAATTGATGGTGAAGACGTGAAAGCTCGCACTTGGCGCGAGAGTGAAAAAAGCGTTGCGTTAAATCTCGGCGTTGGCGCTTTTTGGCGTCGTTGATATATATGTTGATATAGATGTTGTATACCTTTAAAGCTGGAAAAATGGGGTTACAACAACTTACATAGAAGGTATCGATATGTACACATATATATCGTGTTGATTATAACACTCTGCCGTGTGAACATAAACTGGGGAATGCATGTTATCAATTTGAACTCTTTTTTAACGCACGTTAAAAAAGCTCTCGTGCGAATGAGGGCTTACTCCCCACAGACACCACTGACAGCGATCGTAGATTCCAGTTCATATCTGAGGTCAAACCTTACTTAGCTACTTCCATGGGTTGGATCATATATAATTTGTAAGGTTACCAATACTCAGTTAACAAATCACATTTAAGGTAACCTGTATATATAAATGATATTATATTACATTGGTTATTCGGTCTTCGACTTCGTCCACATTGGATTTCATTATTTTGTGTGGTCAAAATTAATAAAACCTTCGAAAAAAGATTAAACATATTTAATAAAATAATTTTATTTCGTTTTTACAAACAATTGCATCAATTTTCTTTATTATGTATAGAGATAACAAAAGAATGTGGCCAAGTGCATTTCAAGACACGTTTATACGGTTTCGTATCAGATTCGCAATATAGATTATATATCCGCGGTATATATTTGTTTAATAACATTAAAATTGGTAGCCCGATTTCGTTCCAAATGAATTTCGTAATAACTTTTTAATATGTTTTATTAGCATCGAAAAATTCAAGACTATACAACTATTAATTTG
>JANCMC010041845.1:1855945-1873264 GCA_024363005.1 Charaxes varanes
CTACATATTTTGCAAAATTATGAAAATATTTTGCAAATTTGCAAAATTATAATTACAATAAAAAGATCTGTGTGCTCCTTCAGTTACAGGAGACCACAGTATGCAATTACTAAGCTGACAAAAAATGAAGAAATTTTGAACATTGTTAAAATTTAAGTGCAAAAAGTAAATATAAAATAAAGAATAATAGAAACTACAAATTACAATATCAACTTGACTACCGACGCCCACGGTCCCATCCTCCCACAACTGCAACACCAGAGGCATCGCAGATGCGTTACCGGCCTTTGAGATATGAGTAAGGTCTTTTCTTGAAGGTCCCTAAGTCGTATTCGTTCAGAAATACCGAAGCTGGCAACTGATTGTACAGATAAATTGTGCAAGGCATAAAGTTTCTAGAAAAGTGCACAGTTGTGGACCTGAGGACTTCGAGGTGATGATGAAGGTGTAATACATTAATAATACACTTCCTATAAACTAATATTTTAGATGAAAATATACCTGTATTAGATTTTTTCCAATCAACAATATATTGTTGCATATATGCAATAGGAGAAGAATTTTGTTTATGCTTGCCTGAAATATGATGTTTTTGAGTTTCAATTTAGGTACTAGGCGTGGCATATAAGAGTACATGTATCAGGTACACCAACAAAGTGGTTCAATTTGTTGGTGTACCTGAGTTTTGTTTTATGCAACGGGTGATGAACCCGCGGTGCAAAGTGCGGCGCAGACATGCGCGCCTATCGGAGGCCGCTGAAATTTTTATATCCTACCTTAAATCGCATCTCCCTCTGTTTTACTGGCTATGAAAATTTAAAATTTTGTCTATTTCAGGGTTCCGTAACAAGGGGCCCATATATTTTCACTCTATCTGTCCGTCTGTCTGCCCGCAAGGTACTCTCCTCCTAGGATTTCCAAACTATTACATGTAGAGACTTAAGGATGACCTTTAAAAAAGAGCATACTTATTCCTCTAAGGCCGGCTACGCATCTGCGAGCCCTCTGGTGTTGCAGTTGTCCATGGGCATCGGTAGTTACTTATGTGAATGTCACCTGATCGTTTGCCCGTTGTCATATTAAAAAAAAAAAAAAAAATTTCCATGTTGATAGTATATGCTAAAAAGATTTAGAGTTACATGGGGAAAACGTTTATCCCGTATCAGATACGGAACCTTTCTGTATAAGCATGTTTTGACACACTCTTGTCCACTTATATTACAAGGATAAAAGTATCTTATGTACACCTTTTACGCTTCAGTCAATTTACAATTTTATTTGAGTACTTCCAACAGATTTTATAATTTAGAATAGTGCTAGATTTTACTTTTCTTTATCTAAAATAAAATAAATTCCCGTAGATAAGATCATCCCATAATATCCATCCCGCAATAAGATTTTAAAAGCTTGTGTTGAGCAATGGGTGACACAATAGCCCAGTGGTGTCGAAATTCGAGCAAAATGCCTTAAGGAGTTCAATTAATAATCGCTTTTTGCACATCTTCAAATATTTATTTGCGTATTATTAAAA
Organism: Charaxes varanes; assembly: GCA_024363005.1. Classification (NCBI taxonomy): domain Eukaryota; kingdom Metazoa; phylum Arthropoda; class Insecta; order Lepidoptera; family Nymphalidae; genus Charaxes; species Charaxes varanes. Next base: position 1,857,477 of record JANCMC010041845.1, read on the forward strand.
TATTAAAAAGCGTCTCGCACAAGCTTGATGAAGTGGCACACCTTAGAAGACTCATATATCCAGCAGTAAGCGCAAATTCAGCCTTCAATAAAATGGCCAAGAACGTGTCAAGACACGCTCATATACAGGAGTTCCGTGCCTGATACGCTATAAAGGTATTCGTTAAATAACTTCAAAAGTTGTAGTCCGACTTTATTCAAAATAATTTTCCTAATGAGTTTTTAGCATGTACTATCAACATGGAAAATTTTAAATCTCTACGTCTAATAGTTTGAAAGGGTTTGGGGGGTTTACCTTACGGGCACAGACGGATGGACGGACAGAGCGAAATTATGAGGGTTCCTCGTAGTACTAAAACCCTAAAAAAGGTGATGACCACTCAATTTTTGGTCGATTTTCGGCCAAATTTTGGCGTATAAACTTGCTTATGACCGATATAGTGAATTCCTACAAAGGATTATATCTACATAATATATGAGTTGATTCATTATATTTGTCAGTAAATTATTGGTTATAATATTACCAGTCTTTCGATCTGAATAGACCACGAAAGTGTGACGTCACAAGTCTATTAGTGTGGTGCCCATGCCCATCGTGCCCACCACGGTAGATCTGCTCCTGACCAACAGTGGATGTAAAACGGCTGATATTAAGATAGATTAGAAGATGATATAAATCTGTACACATATTAAACATCTTCACACAAACAGAGCCGCGTGAAGTCGTTACCTAATTAAACACAAGTGCACTAGTGAGCACATTAGTGCTCAACAGCGAAGTGGTCTGATGCACATGTTTTATGCAGAGGCAAGCAACGCGATCGCGATACGAGCATTTTACAGATACTAGAAATACTTTATCCTTCCTAATAAAGCATCAACTTATTAGCCATTTAGCAATATTAACGTATTTGGGTACACGTTACATTTAATAACGTATATCTTCATAAAATTTTGGCACATTAGCTATTTAGAAAATATTAACAATGTAGCAATAACAGTGGATCAACATGTGTGGCATCAGGAAAATCTTAAGGAGAATTATGGCAAAGGGAAAGGTGTAATGTTGACTTTATACGTGCTAAAGAGAGTCGCACCAAAAACATTTTCATGTAAAATATTGCTCGCGCTGTCAAAAAGTCATTAGATTATTACTCTATACGTCTTAACTCTACACGCCTCTAACTCTACACATCATAACTTCACTGACCCTACACCTTAGTCAAAATATGCGGCTTGTCCTTTATTTACTGGCTAACAAAACAACCACTTATTGCTGCACTATCAATTAATTTTTGCATTTATAAGCAATTAAGCATTAATAAATTAAAGAATTATTTTTTTGTGGGTTACTTAGTTAAAAAGATACTAAAATACTGCGAAAAATATTTCATACAAAACAGGCCTTCAGTCATTTAGTGGAATGAAAGCGAAAATGAAAAAGCTGAATACCACAGTTTCAATAAAGCGCTACGCTGTCCAATTTGCGCGTAAAAATTGAAGAGTTGTCGATACTTTTACATATATGCTTCCATACTTTATCATAGACACTGTCTATAACGTGCAACTATTATTTTTATTATGTTTTATATTACTTTGGAGCAAACGAGCAAGCGGTTCAGCTAAGTGACTACAGACACACATGGACATCTATACCACCAGGAGCCTCACAGATGCGTTGAACGCCTTTAAGGAGGGGTTTAGGCCACCGGGAAGTCTCACAAATCGAACGAAACGCGACAAAAGTACCATCACTTGATGTGACAGCATTACCGCCAATTCACGTCGATCGTTTGTGAGAAAGCGGTAAAAGAGGACCCGATTAATGTCACTTTGTAATATTAGTCGTAAGGTTGTAGAGATCGTGGGGGTTCCGAGGATGACGTCAGATGACAATCAGTTATGTTACCTCGTCCCACAGCTACATCCTCTACAATCTAAGCGGACCCTGGTATTACCCGGGATAACGTTAGGAAGAAGAAGAGTTTGATATATCAAAAATAAAAATGTAGTAATCACTAACCTCGCTCTTAGGTGGCGATATAGTCAAAAAGATTTTCCTAAACACGGGTAGAAAATATGAATTTTAAATGAGCTAAAGCGGTGATGGATGGGGGCGCGATCGACGCTCCGATCAATCATCAGATCCAGGTGATAAATCATATCTAAGCTTAGTGCTAATGAATTATTCAGGAGTTGTTTCGGTTTGATGACGTCGTCAATACACTTTTTTTTTAACCGGCTTCAAAAAGAGGACGTTCCCAATTGACGACGTATTTTTTTTGTTACCTCAGAACGTTCTATGATTCTCTTTATATTTTAAATTAATTGGTCCAGTTATGTCAAACGCGTTTTTTTAAAGAAAGAAAGATTATTATGTTTGTCTATGGTCCATGTAATAATAAGTTTGTTGGGGCTAGCAGGTGAAGAACAGTTCTTCGCCTTGTTTAGCTACAGAAGCTTTGATAAATCTACAAAAAGTTATAATTATTTTTCAGTTATGACGATAAATTTTCCTTTATTTTATTAAAAATAAAATTAGTAGATTCATTTAAGAAAAAACAATTGACAATTAAAGACTGCGCATGCTTTGCAAAAATGCAGCCTTTCCTTTTTAGGGTTCCGCATTCCTACAAGAAACCCTTATAGTTTCGCTCTGTCCGTCCGCCGATCCGTTCGCCCGCAAAATGTTCTCCCCTAGGATTTCCAAACTATCAGATGTACAGACTTGAAATTTAAAAAATTAGGAAAATTATTTTAAGCAAAATCGGAGAACCACTTTTGAAGTTCCTTCGTTCTATATAAGCGTGTCTCGACAAGCTCTTGCCCATTTTATTGGGGTTATAAATCAAATTAGTAGATATTTATTTTAAAAAAGCCATTGACATTCAGGACTACGGGTATATAATTTAGAAGGACGGTCTTTTTTTATTATCATTTCCTGGCGTGCAATATTGTGTCATTAATTATTTAAAAAGTATATTATATTTTGTCTTGCTATTTTTAAAAGATTGGTTAAATTTACATATTTACAGGTAGAACTGTTTTTTACAATTGCATTGTTAATTAATATTATCTAATATACTCGTATATGTCAGCTTATGAATAATGAACATTTTTATAGAAGACATAGCAAACTATTAAAAGGAACGGACCCAAATTGTTTTATTGTCGGCCATCATGTGTGTGGCTACATGGCGCCTAAAATTGGCGCCAAACGTCGTCGTCACGGTGGCGCTGTGTTCGGTTCGCACAGAAATCACCGAATTAAAGCAAAACACACCCAATTACAGGGGAAATAAGTGTCATATTAGTAGGAGAGAGGGGATAGAGGGCGACATTGTACCTAGACGTAAACAATTGTATTGCTAACAATTCCTTTATACCTTCTCTAGTAGATGATTGATTTTGTTTAGTGAGTATAACATTTGTAATGGAAAAACAATAGCTTCTGCTCTAATTATTAGTTCAGTCAAACAGTTGTTAAAGGTCCTTAAACAGCGTAAGTATCACTGTCCAGACACTCTTTGGGTCCCAGAGGTAGAGAGGTTAAACCAGTTAAAAGAGTACTATTTTAAGAAAATTACGCTTATGGAGGAATATGAAATTTGGCACAAGTATGATTTAATTATAGGATGGTGTGCGAATGCTAATATTTTTATAAAATATGTATTATTCATACATTACATTTTTAAAATAAAACCGCACACACACCAATGCCAAACGATTTACACACACCTGTGTACATTTTACTATAAGATTGTGCCAGAGCGAAGTCATGACGACTGTGATTATGTATCTATATTAATTGACAAATATAACAATGTCCTTGTACAAAGAATTAAAACTTTGTATATATGTACATATAGAACATAAATCTAAAGATTTATGGGCGAATAGATGTTTTATTTACAAGCTCTCTTGAATCGTAAAATATTTTATTTATTTATTTGTATTTTAAAAGCTACCACTGGTTCGGAAAAATTGAACCACGTAAGGAATCGGGAAGAAATCCGTTACTCTTTTAAAAATAGGTTTTAGTATGAATGTATATATTATCTTAATATGAATTAGTTGGCGGGGCACCGGGAAACGGTAGATTTAGACATAGGTAAACAGTAATTCTACTGTTCTTATAAAGAATAGATAATAAAGTAAAATAAATAATATGAAATAAGTTTATACAAAAACATTTTTGTCGCCATATATATGACACGAACGATTACTTAATGATTTAATAATTAAATGTCCGGAATTAGATTTTTTCCATATTCCGTCAGCTCAGATTAGAAGATCAATCAAAAGTATGCTTGAGTCATTGTATTAAACAGGTTGTTATTAGTTATATATTAGTTTTAAGTAATTGATGTATACTTATTTGGTACCCGTCAAATCGTTCATTGTGGGATGCCATGTGACCACGATCCTCAGTAATGAGGGACCGACAAGAGAGAGAGAGAGAGGTTAAAACCATTCGTTGAATACCATCTGGATGAAAAGCCCAGAACTTTGGTGCTGGTATTATTTAGTCCGATGTCTGAGGTGGTATTATCTAGGTGTATTATATATTATTTATTTATGGTTATTGTGTATTTTATTTTAAAGGTCTCAGACATAAAAAAAGAATACAACTTTTTTAAGCTTTTATTTCATATAAATTAAGTAATGGCGTTGCGTAAGTTGATATTAAAGGTTTTTTTTAATTTGTTTTAGTAAATTTAAACAAAAGCTTTTGTTAAATAAAGTTTCTTACTTAAAAATTATTTATACTTGTCATTAACCTTTGATAAACTATCTCATATTGTTATCCACGACATACTTTTAGTTGTAAATGGTAGGTGCATAACTTGTGGCAGACTAGATTCGATTTTTAGTAGTCTTGTGCTTACGTTTCCAAACAAGTTCTGCTCTGAAAGTACTATATGTAAAAAAGCAAGTTAGTTAACTTTGAAAAATCTATCATCTTTGTCAGCCCTTGATAGCCCACTGCTGAGCCTTTGCCCAGTGGCAGAAGAGAAGGGAGGCCTTTGCCTCCCTTTGCTTCTGCCACTCTTCCCTATTCCTTACCAAACTCATCCACCCACGTACCGAAAAGTGAATAATGGAAAAACTATACTGAAATTATTTCTACACAATGAGATTCGGGTTTGACATGTAAAGTTTATCAAGCTTTTATCAAGAATGTCAATGTCACTGACACAGATTATTTATAATGGCATATAAATTATACATGAAACAAACAAAAATTACCTAACTGCACTAATTGAGCGCGGCCTCTACAAACAATAGTATGATGTCACGTAGGACAGCCGAATGCAAGCCTTGGTGGTCACGCTATTGTGATTTTTTCGAACAAACTGTATTAATTATTATAATTTTAGTTGTTGTCAAAATACTTCCGTCCGCGTCGTGTTGAAAAAAATCTTTGGTTTTTAAATATGCGCGATACAAATAAAACTTGTGTAGACGAATACCGGGGACCCATGATTAATTTGCATATCATTTTTATCAGGAGAAATTTTGATATAACGGTCATATTTAAGAGCTTCAGTAAAAGAGAGATCCTTTATCAAAGTAAGGTCAAAGCTTAAAGCATGTGTCAGCCTTCTGGTAAGTGTTTACGGGCTTGCATTGTTAGTCATATCTCCTCAGGTGACTTAAATACCCTTTCTGTAAATGTAAAGTCACATAAAACTGTGTGCTTTCTCTAACACTGTTACTATAAATAGTCTGTAAATGAGCCGTATTTTTACAGAAAGAAAGAAGTTTACTTGATACAAGGATATGGTTACTAAGTGATAAAATTAATCTATATTAATTATAAATGGCATAAGCAGCAGGGATGAACGGATGTTGAATTTACTACTTTCCCCTTTGTTAGTTATTTCTTTTTATTTCTAGATTGGCGCAGTTCTGCTATCAATTATAGTCCAATGTCAAGGAGATGGGGAAACTGTATTATCATCTGTCCTTACTCCTGAAAACAACCTACTACGACAAGAGAGAAGTTACTATGATAGATACGGTTATGGTCGACCTTATGATAGGTTTGACGACAGCCGGACAAGATGCGGACGATGTGACGATGATGACGACGATGACGATGATTACGATAGAGGTCGAGACAGGGATGACGATAGACGATCAAACAGACCAACATACCGTAACAGACACGACAAAAACAAATATGATGACGATGACGATAGACAGTACGATAATGATAGAAAAAGTAAAAACGGGACGGATGACGATAATGATGACAAAAAACATAACGACGACAAAAGTAGCGATAGACATCATCGTAGAAGATATAAAAACAAACACAGGAACGACGATAGGGATAGGTACTCTCTTGACTATTACGATCGGTTCCTAAGAGATCCATATAGAGATAGATATGATCAGGACAGATATTATAATGACCCATATCTTAGGCCTGGGTATGATAGATATCCGTATCCAGATAGATATGACAATTATGGAAGATACGATGGTTATTATGCCGGATACAGAAGACCCTATTATGAAGATCGCTATGATAGAAGTTCTGGATATTCGGACGTTTATGGTGGATATGGTCCTGGAGTTGGCCGAGGACCACAAGAAAGGTAAATTTTATACAGATATTATTTGATATTGTTCAATTCATTATTTGTATATGATTATGTGTTCAAATTTGCGAATAATGTGCCCAAACGATTGTATAATTTTCGGACTGATTTATTTTTTATTAATTCAAGGTAATTTGATTATTTAATAAAGTGGTTGGCCCAGCAGTTATTTCCAAAAATGTTATTAATCTATAAAAGTGACGAATTTATTATTATAATCATTTAAAGATTCTTTTATTACACACTTTCGGGTCTCTTGAAGCTTGGGGCCCCCTATTATTGATAAGGCACGTGCATATATATATATATATATATATATATATATATATATAATTGTTTTACACACCTAAAATCTCATTGAAAAAATTATTTTGAAACTATTGAACAATTAGCTTTATCGTGTATCAGATACGGATCCCTTCTATAAAAGTGTCATGACATGCTTTTGGCCACCTTATATAATCAAGGTTTTTTTATGTGCAGGCTAAGGCACGTAATTTCACCAGTGCCTTATGAAGGCTGAGACGTATTAAGATTTAAGCACTTTTGTCGATACTAGATCGCCAGCGGGTCGAAATACCCCTACAAACCATTTTGCGTATGACGACACATATTGTTCTATTCACAGAAAAATAAAATTTGTCAATTAATACAACAGACGGTTGTCACTATTTGACATCATCCAATACATGTGTGTGTAAATTGTGTAAATCGTCTGGCACTGGTACGGTTTTATTTTAATTATTTTATATATTAACATTGCATATTATAAAAAATATTAGCATTCGCACACCTTATGTATGAATTACAGTTGTACCAAATATTGTCTCCTCCGTGCGCGCCATTTTCGTAACGTGGTAACTAAAGTTTTCGCTTCACGTATTCATATATATATATTCTAGTTTATGGATTCTGTGAATATAAGTGTTTTACTAATAGTGTACTTTAGTGTTCCTTGTGTTGAATTATTGTGGGAAATGATAGAACATCCTTTGACGTAGATGTTAAAGAAGATATATACCTTCTGTATTTTTACTTTTGCTCTATGAATTTATATACATAAAAGCTAAAGTTCAGATGACACAAAATCTCGAAAACATCGTGACGTACAACTATGATATTTGGCAAGGAAATAGTTTAAAGTTAGTAGACATTTGCTAAGAGCGAATTTTTTAATAGGACCAGATTAAGAAGGTCTAAGGGGCAAGTTTAATTTTACGCGGACGATTCCGTGGGAAACAGGTAGTTTAAAATATAATATACAAGTATTTGAGGTAGGTCAGAATATTATTAAGGGACATAGATATTCAAAGTAACTTAAAGTGCTTTATTACAAAGGACAACTAAAGCTGCACTTGTAGGATCATACCAGATTTGATTAAGCAGGGGAGGGAACACTAGAGCACTGAAGGTGAGTATTAATGGCCACTGCACAGAGCGCTCTTAACCCTACACCTGGATTACAAGATGGGCATTGTTATGGCACCTTCCTCTGCAACGCGAAGGACCTGGCACCCGCAAGGTGGTTCCATGAAGTTCTAAGAAAATCGTGCCTCTATACATATATAATATTTGCATTTATATACAATATATAGCATACATATATGTATAAATAGAATTGTGGTAAAATGAACTAAATTAAAATGTTTTTCCTCTTCCTAATGACGTATGCACAATTTCGATCGCATTGAAAAAATTTCATTTCACGGTGTTGCGGAGATCAAACGGTATCAAAAGATAAACCTAATAAACCGCGCGTCATAGAAACTTTTCAAATCGTGGAGGAAGTGAGAAGCAGAGCTTCTTTGATAATATGAATTATTAGAAGAACACATGAGGAAATGTAAACTCGTGTAACTGATAATTTGGTTACAATTTCGATCTATTTTCAGTAAAATGGATTTGCTCGACATTCAATCGAAACAAGGATCGCATTCGAAAGTACATTTAGGAGATTTTGAGCTCCTTATTGTCTTCTTTAGGTAAGCTTTATTTAGTTTTAATGTTAATAAATTATGATTTATGATAAAAAAGGTGATTTATATAAGTTGATGATTACTTAGAATTTTTGTTATGGAATAAAAATTAATACGTAATTTTAAACTAAAGAAAATACGATTGCTTATGATATATGTTGTTTACTTTACTTCTCTCACATAAAACTAAGAGATAAACCACCTGCCGGCTTACCCCTTGTATTAAAAAGAGACAAAAAAAATTAAAAACTAGTTCAAATCAGACACTAATGTAAACTGATTCGTACTCACTGTTGTATCGGAAGCACTGGTTTTGATGCTATTTCGATCTGCTGCAATACGCGTTTGGAATATGTATTCATCGATTTCCGGCCAACATCGCCGATGCACCGGAAACGTCCAGTCAAAACAGCAGTTCACTGATTGTTCCAAAAACAGTGGAAATCAATCAATCAATTATTTCCACAAATATGCTTTGAAATAATATTAACGTCAAGATTTTACGTCTCTATGAGAGTCTGCTTGAATTCACAAAACTATGTCAAAAGTTTATTAATTCGAAAATCTCAGAATTTTTTTTAATAATACCTTAAAAGTGACACTTTTAAAACACACTAACACTAGTGACTCAATATCTTTTATTTGAAAAGTATATTTACACAGGAATAGTCGATCTTTTTTACGTGGCGTAGAGTTGGCGGTTGGTAGAGATCGTAGAGACACGTCTTACCCCGCCCGTGGCTAGTCGCCGACTGAATCGAGTTCTGCGAACGCTGAAAAGTAATCTTCAGTAGTCCAGCCTCTCGGCGTTTTTTCTCAAATGCCGCCCTGGGTCACTCAACTTATGAGGGATGTCTCCACATCGTCACGCCGGCGCTAGGATTGCAACTAAATTACTTTTTAAGAGGACGTGGATTTATTTCCGAGGAAACGTATATAAATGAGTCGTACGGGATGAGCACCAAAACCTTGTTCTGAGTAAAGGCATCAAAAATTAAACTAACCTTAAGCCTTCCGGAGAGGAAACGATACATAAAGAAGAAGAAAAAGAAGTTATTTATCATAGCGATATGGTAGCAAGTCTACAACACGTACCAGAGTATACGTGTCTGCGCTCGTGGAGCGTAAGATCAGCGATCTAACCGCGCTGTTACGCTCATTCCAGGAGCTCCCAGTATGCGTCTAATAACCACTCACTAACTACGACTTCTAATACTTGAGCCCTTCGGTCACAGCACGGAAAGACGCGAATACTATTGAAAAACTTATCCTCATAGGCAAGATCGACGGAAAAAGGCCACGCGGACGTAACCCATTGGTCGGACCAGGTGAAAGAACCTCGCGATACATCTCTTTATTGTACATATAACCAGGCCGAAGACCGGACTAATTGGAGGAAGACGTGGTCGACGGAAAGAGGCCTCGCGGACGTAGCCCATACATTACATCACACCGCCCGAATACCGAGGGACGCTGCGACAATTATATAAAATTATACCAATCGGTTTGTTTTTATTGCCGGATTACAATTTCGGATTTGACACCTTCAAATGTGGAACACACACGAGATCTACAGCTTTGAAATAATGAAATTTTGTGGCACCTAGTAAAATACATTAGCACTAGCCACAACTTGATTCAAGTTTGCAAGTCAGGAATCACATTTCCCTAATCAATCTGGTGCTCCAAAATACTCTAGCATATTAAAGTTAAGATTTATAAATTGAATTATTTGAAAAGAAATATTATTTACATTGTATATTATGTTAGCTGAAAAGTCAAGAAATCGATATAAATAAATGAATTTTTGACTTTGAAATTTAACCGCAAGATGTTCCGGTTCTAGTGCATAATGGAGACGTTTAGCATATTTATTACATTAGTATATCGTTAGTTACCTTTTTATATAAGCAAAAGAGACGATTAATAATTAATTGATTATTAATTCGATCGTTTGTCTGATCGACGGTCCATTCATATTTACTAGCCTATTGAAGGCTGAAGTGGCAGTGTGTTGGTTACATTAGTCGAGGAACTAATGGCACGTAGAATAAGAAAGTTCCCAAGTCTACATCACATCTCGGCAAGCAAAGTGTAGGACGCCCTCCTACCAGATGGAGCGACAATGTGCGAAGAGTGGCAGGTACCAACTGGTTGCGAATAGCCGAGGATCGAGTAAAATGGCGCACCTTGGAAGAAGCTTATATCCAGAAGTGGATACATAATGGCTGAAAATGATGATGAAGATAAACAATTTGCAGAGTGTTGAAAAAAAAGTGCAAGCATATAAAGGCATATATTTAATGGCGTGTAGTATTTTCTAAATCCGTATTCCAAAGATTAGCCCTTTGCTTAGTCATACTTTGACTTTAGCTGTAGTGAATTTTACAAATGCCAATCAATGAGCAACCGCCTCCGTCGAATAGGTCGATACATAAACAAGTCAACAATTCTCGATAAACCATTTAGATAAAGACATTAACAGAGATATATGTGCATATGTGGGATTCGAAACCGGGCGTTTTCATACAAGTTGGAACGGAAAGCAATGGATGGTCGGTCGCCGCAAAAGGTTAGCATCAAATCCGGGCAATTAATTCGCCTATAATAAAGTAACAATTTAATACTGTATTTACAGTAATTACAACCTTTAACATTCCAGTAATTGAATGGAGCGCGCATTATTTAACATTTTAATAGTTAGATGGGTGCGTAATTTTTGAGTCCTTTTATAGAAAAGACAAAATGTCGTTTCGAAAACAATTGCGCTGTTATTTTGTACGATAATTAATACGCAAAAAAATATATTTAATACCCTTGTGGCAAACTGTAACCAATTTGGTGACGAAATAAAAAAAGATTAAATATAATTATATAATTAGTAGAACCTTAAATTAATATTACAAGAATACTGCGTAAAAATTGTAAGAATCGAATTGGGCAATGTAATGAGTAGTTTTAGCTGAAATTCTTGGTACTATTTGACACGAACACGACTTGTAATGCAATTTAAAGCTTTCTTTTTCTTAGCGTTACGTTTGCAGACCTTATATTGTCGCAGAACGTGGCCACATCAACCTCCCTATCGGAGACAGTCATTAAGTCCTCCTGCGTTCAGTGGTTAGGGCACGCAGGGCACGATAAAAGATGGTCATCGTTTGACTGAATCTCCTGGACATGTTTTCCTTATTTAGAGCGTTAATGATGCAATAGTATAAAAGGGCAGTTTTATCCCTGACTCCGCTGACTACCATGCTCTCTATCTATCAGCTATCAGGCTCTCACCTGACACAATCTTTACGGTAATTTAGAAGAGAAAAGGAATATTAGGTTTACGTAAAATATTCCTAGGATTCTTTCTAAATAACCTTTTAACTAAAGTTATTGACATTGACAACCAGGTTGTCTGGTAGAGATCGCTAGTTAGCGATAAGGCCGCCTGATTGTACTGTTTTACCACTGCATTTACTGTATAATCATTGTTTTTTATTTTGTGTACAATAAAGACTATTTTGTAGTTATTACTAACTTTACTCTGCGACATCGTCCACATGTGCCAACCCTTATCACTTAGGGGTATCAAAAATAGGTGCGAAGTCCTATTGTTTCGCCGCGCAGACTGTCCGCCCCGACGCCGATGTTGACAAACAAAACCAACGATGGAGCTGTATGCGATAATTGCCAAATATTGACGATTGTCTGTCTGCCTTTGTAATACGTATGGTGTTTTGTTTGCCCTCGGAACATGAAATAAACTGCAGCTGTATAACGTGGACGTATAACCAAATCGCATGAAAATATTGTCACTTGTTTCTATGCTTAATGCAAATAAGTTTAAAATTGCATTCAGAATATTGGACAGATTTTACATGGTCCTAAGCGAGTTAGCCAAATTCTAATGATGCATGGGTCATACAGAAAATGAAGGAGTGTTTCCGGCGCGCGGCGCCATGAGTCAGAGATTAGTATGCAAGAGGGTCCTAAGATTTATGTGTATCCGGGGACCATCTAGCCATTTGTATACCGAAGGATGCGTAAAGCTCTTTACGCCATATTTAATAGTCCTGCAGATTTGGCATTCGTACTTACCCGTTCAAAACCCAAAATAGAACCTCTCAAGCTCATCGGTAGAATTGCGGACTGATATCTATGAAGAGCATGGTTCGATTCTCAACTCTGATGGACTACCATCATATACGCGGAAATGCAGTTGAGTGAGTTCAGACCTGGTTGGTTGCCGCCATTTGCTAGCTTAAGCGATGATTTCGCGGATGAAAACCCACAAAGTATATTTATGGAATGATATGGAGCCCTAATATTTACGTTATTGCTAACAATTACAGCTTCAATGGTAAACAGGGCAGACTGACGGTTTGGGTACAAACCTACTTTTAGCAAAAACTTTATGCTTATTTGTAGGGCCGAAAATTGGCCTGATATTATTTTTCATTAAAATATGTATTCACCTGATTTGGAACTTGCTTCCGGCCTCTTTCTCCTCGGATTCGCACGTGACGTTGCCGAAGGAGTCCACAGCCAGGTACTTGTCCAGGTGCGAGCGCAGGAAGATCATACCTGCAACCAAGAGCACTACTGAAACCGCGTTATTTATGGAGAGAACAATAAAAAATTATCTATACAGACATATCAATTAGATGCGATAGTGATGGAATGTTGGTCCATAAAGCTAAGGCGTACGATATCGACCACATTATTTAATTAACTTGTACTTTAATTTTCTAAGGCGCTAAAGACGTTTAATTTCAATTTTGATATTAGTTCAAAAAAATTATATTAGTAAGGATTTAAACAGCTTGTCCCTGTTACAATTACAAAACCCACAGCAGTAGTATGTCAGTAGTCAGCCCGTGTTTTTCCGTGCCCCAGTAATTTACCCATTGTTTACAAGCGCTAGATTCGTATTCCCACGAACGAGGGAACCGCGCTGTTATGGAATTGGAAAGAAACGTGCTGATTTGTTAGAATTGTGCGACATCCTGCTGCGAACAACAATTATATTTATAACTAGCTGTGCCCGCTACTTTGTCCGCGTAAAATTAGGTAAATAAAAATAGATTCCATTTTAGCGTGATATATAGTCTATAGTCTTCCTCGGTAAAAAGAATTTTTAAATCGGACAAAAAGTTCCTGAGATTAACGCGTTCAAGCAAACGGACTCGTTAGCTTTATATATTATTATAGACGTGTCGAGTGCATTGATTAATTTATAAAGCAAGGTAGGACTTGTATTATGTTTCAAAAGAAGAAATAGCCGAACCGACAGACATATCATTTCATATATAAAAAGGGGCAAACGGGCAAGCGGTCTACTTGAGTGACTATAGACGCCTTGGTGTGTTATGGCTTTAAATATAATGATAAATCATCGTACAAAATATATAATAATTGCCTCCGGACATGCTATTTATATTAATAACTTAATTAAAATGTCCGCACAACTCAAACGTTCGCTTTCCCTTTCATCGTCGAGAGATCCTTTGAGGGCGGCGTTTTTATGAAGTTAAAACCTTTTATATTTAACATCGGTACACGTGTACAGCTAAGGTTGGCAATGCTGCCAGCTTGTGCGAGAATATTACTCTATATAGTAAGAAAATTGCCTTTCAAAGTCAGGATTTTAAATTTAAATTTGGCTTCAATTAAATGTCCTTATAATAACCATTTTTCAGGTATATAATATTCCGTGAAATTTTTATTTTACAAGAGTTCCTCGCGCACGCATTTGTGAACTAGAAGAAGTGCAGCAACAAATACAGTTTGATATACTTGTTTTGTACGATTTTCTATATAAACTGACTAGCAGTGCTATACTGAGCTTGAAACCGACCGCAGAATGGCAGTTGTTTTAATTCTAGTAAAATAGTAAATTAAATCACTATTCGATTACATTTTTATTTTTTAAATAAATTAATAGAAAGTTCTAACAATATACCGGAAGCGTCGCTTGACATCCCTGCGTGGAGTGGGTTCGTGCATCCCCGGCGGTATAATTGAGGGCTGGAGGGTCGCACCCCATTGCCAAGGTCTCCAGCTGGGCCCCTCCGATCAATACATCTGCTCCATTTTCGAAAGCATTTTGAAAATGTAATTTTGTATTTAACTTTTCAATTTGTATAGACGTCGTTTCTCGGAAAATTCGTTTCCGTTGGAAGTTATCAAAGCCAAAGTTGGAAAAAGGCAAACTCTGCTCTGTAGCTCAGTTTCTATGGTTAAATTTGCTCCTTAATTTCATATATTCGTTATTTAAATTTCATTGACTAATTATTTCAACGTTATCTATATCTATACTAATATATGAAGAGTTTGTTTGTTTGTTTACTTCAACGCGGTGACCTCAGGAACAACTGATCAGATTTGAAAAATTCTTTCAGTCTTATATAGCTTATTCATCGAGAAAGGCTATAGGCTATATATCCTCAAGCGGAAATTTTCCTCCTAATTTTACGCGGATAATAACTAGTAGACTATCACATGCAGTTTCTGTTCATTATTTAACAATACCCCTACAGTACTATTTATTTTTAAACTTTTGTTTGTGCAGCCATGACTATAAGATAGACATATTATGTAGTTATACATATATACAGTTATATAACACTACGACAGTTTATGTCAGAAATATAATTTCGTTCTAAATACAGTAATATTGAGTGTAAATTCTTATCTTATCCACGGGCTTATATTACTTTTCTCATATTTGTTTTATTTTTCGCTCGCCAGACGTACTAATTAGGTTGACACCAAATTGCAAAATTCGAAATTAACTACGAAAAAGAAAACATCAAGTATTAATATCAAAATAACATTGTTTGACGAAATTCAAGGTATCAAGATTTTTCATCACACCAGGGATAGAACTTTTTTTTTTTAATTATTATTATTGGAGATAGGCAAGCGCTTGACCGCAGTCACACTTGATTAAGTGTAGATGCGGTCTACGGTGGAACGCGCTTGCCTAGAATAGACCTATTAAATAAATCTACTAGAATTTTATTTATAAGAAAGAAAATTAAAATGGACTTTAATATATAATGATAGTTACAGGACTACTTCGTTGCTTCGACTTTGCTTATTATATACAATTCAGTCAGCTATATTATTAGGATTTATATATAAAACTACTAGGCCAGAAGAAAAGATAAATTTTTTCTCAGTTACAGTGTACACAAATAATATCTACA
>JANCMC010041845.1:1873364-1885603 GCA_024363005.1 Charaxes varanes
CTACAAAAGCCTTTGTTATTTTTACTTTTTAATTGTTATTTGAAACGTTAAAATGATTGAATTCTGAGTATTAGCTGGTGAGAACTTTTTTGGTATTAGCTCGTGAGATAATTGGTCAGAATTAAATTTTTAGTTGATTTTACTGCGATTTCGCGTCTTACTAGTGTGATAAAAGAAATGTATTTGAATGTATTGTATATGTCGCAGCTTTACTGTAGATTTGACCACAGCATGGAATGCTTGAGGGATTTCATGAAATGGTCGCATTTCATGACGTGGACAACTACATTTGCCCAGATAATTAACTCCTCAACGTTTCACGTTTTTGTCATCTACTTGTGGCCATATCGTGAAAATATGGTGTCCATGAGTGACGTTCCGTCGAGGGAGGCTGATATTTCGGGTTGTGAAATTTTCGAGTCATGAATGCTACAATAGGATGTATTGGAGTAATGCAACGTGAATGTTAACATTACACACAAACAGGGAAATATACATGGATTTCTGTGTTTAAATAAAAAAAAAATAACCACGAAGCGGACGGATGATCGCGCAACTATGGCCCTGCCATAGTTGCGCGATCGCCCGTCCGCCTCTATCCTATCTGCAACTGAGTTTCGTTTCGCCTATTTATTATTTAGATAGTCAGTAATAGTCCATAGACTTCTTTCATGTAGTCACCCTACTCTCCTTTATTTTGTTGTCAGCGGCTGCCATGTTGACACATAAACAAAGCGCCTCTAACGGTAGTTAATGTAAAGATTTTAGGTCATGATTAAATAATGTTGATCATTTCATGAAGTAGGTGCGATTTTAGTTGAATACATCGATAAAAGATTTCTTATCATTGATTTGGCCAAGGCGCATCGAGATCTAACCAATGGACAGAGAGACATTTCATGAAATTCTCGAGCATTTCATAATGTGGCAAATTCTACGATATGGTCACGATATATACACATGATACCGTATTCCACATAGATATATTGTTTGTATATTCATTTAAGTCAATTACAAAAAAAGGACACAAGAATACCAAATCTACACCAAGCCCCAGCAAGGCCCTGAACAAAAGCTAGAAAATACCGGTAGAGAAAATTAACTGCAGTAAATTGTCACACTGAAATGTTATATTTTGGATAACGCGAGGTTAAAATACGTTTATATCATTCGTGGCAAAAATGAGGCGCCCGATGTTGTGGTGGGAAAGTTTAAAGCAAAATGGCAATTTTCGCTCGGTTTTAACTCCGCGCTTGAAATAATATACTGTTGAGTTTCAGAGTTGAATAACGACTACAACAGTCTCGCATGTACGTCATATTATACTTTAGATAATTAGCTCTTAGTATACCTGAAAGTTCTGATGTAACAAACATAAAAAAAATACAATAAAATTTAGAACCTCCTCCTTTATTGAACTAGGTTGAAAAATGTTCCTGTGCCGTGTGAAATAATGAACAAAAATAAATCATAAGTGAAAAATAATGCGATCTCGATGTAATATTGAGCTGTTGGCGTATTGTATTCCATCATTCGTGAGTTCTCGTAAAGATGTACAACGTTATAGTAGGGGAGCCCAAGAGGGGAGTTTCCGCTATACTCGAGCGCATCAGAAAACCATTTAGGGAGAATCTTCATACCCTGTAATGTACCCCTACCAAATATGAACTATTAATACAGGCTGGTTCTTTGGGACTCTTAGAAAAACTCGAGCGTGTTGTATAAAGAGAAGGTAAGTTAATTACAGGGAGATAATTTTACATTTCAATCATTTGATGAATGCAGCGTGATATAAGAAAATGGGAGAGTTAAAAATGTGTAAGAAAAAAAACATTCGCTCATTGCTTGTTAAACATTTGATAAATTTTTGGTTTATTGTGAACGAAATCCTTTAAAGATTTCGGAAAAAATATATTCAGACGATTTTCTCATATAACCATCAATAAAGCCTGAAACCGCAAACTCTAGGCGTTATTAACATTATAATCTTATTTAACATAACCTTTTTTATCGTTTTCGCACTTAGTCTACGTAATCCAATACATCCCCACAACGTTTTAGTGACAACAAATTTAGCATCCCGGGCTCCCTACTATTAAGAAGCGTCGATTCGAAAGTGTGGCTTACAAAGTTATAATTTTTATCAATAATTTTTAATTCTATAGCATAGTATATAGGAAAATAACCTCATATTTTTTTATCAATGTTATTTGAACAATCTTACCTCCAGCCACTCTGGGGTTAGCCTTTTTCCGCGGCCGTTCTCGACTGAACGCGGAACCGCTTTGTAAGGCTTCCATTAAACTGGAAAAAAAAATGAAATATTTATAAATAATGCACCCCTAAGGGTTAATATTTGTTTATATTACTTTCCATCACTTGATGATATGGATATCATTATGTAATACTATTAAAATTTTATTTCGCTTGTGTTTGATATAACAAAACGAACACTACCAGACTGAATGATTTTGATCACAAGTTTAATGTGTTGTTAGCTTTGTACCTAAGAAATTAAAGAAGAAATTAAATCTGCACCACTATATTCTAACGTGAGTTTGTCGTACCTTAATTAGTGGCCGGTATTTGAGCGGATCGTTGGCTTAAGCAGTCATTACCGCGACCGGGAGATAGATGGGTGTTCCATTGCAATACTGGTTTTTCACATATCCGACCACCTCCGTGATTCGGAGAGCACTTAAAACAGTGAGACTATTTGTCACCGAGTGATATTAGTCGTGAGATTGTGGGGGCTCCGAAAATGACGTCACGCCCCACGACCACATCCTCTGCAGTCTAAGCGGACCCTGGTACTAGACCGGGATAACGATAGGTACAATAAGACTACTATATATGATATATGATCATATATAGTATTTATATGATCTCACCTGTCCATGACTCCGTCCTGTGCCTGCTCCATGTCCACGAACTGCTTGTACCGGTGCTGCCGGTCCCGTCTCTCCCTCTCGGCCACCGCGCGCGCCTCTCGAGCGCGCCTCGCTCTCTCTTCCGTCTCTCTCGCAACGACATTCTCTTGGTGGGCGGTCTAGGACAAAATCATACTCAACATATTATAAATAGTTGTACCAAGGAAGGCACTGGCTCCTAAGATACGGGCTTACCTAGTTTAGGGGCCAGGGTTCTATTGGACTATGTAACATGATTTACAAAATAAAAATTACTAGTACTATAGTATCAAAAATGAAGTTATTCCCTGGAGTCGTCCCTGCGTAACGTTCACGTGATCGCGTCATCATCAAAATCCACAGCCCGTTCTCTCCCACAGCTGGGCAAAGGCTCAGGCTCTCCCCGCTTGTACCACTCCTTACGGTCTTGTGCCAATCTGGACCAGGTTCAACCCGCTTAGGATAGTAAATTTAAATTTCTTAATCACTTACAGCAAAAGAATCTTTGAAGGTTTTGATGTCGGAGAAGAACTCTTCCAGCGTGTACTTGTGCGGATCGAACACGTAATATTCCGCCAGCTCCGAGTACAGAGCCTCCATTTTCTTGAACATCGAGTGCAACAGGTCACACTGTTCACGGGCCTCGACTGCGAAATTCTGTCTCTGGAGTCAAGGACTGTATCCTACATAGAACCTATAGTATTGACACTCAGGTTTAAGAAATTTGGAGAGTAGTTATAAAAACTTCAGTGCATCTCCGTATATTTATGAGAGCATCAATGTATATTGAAATCCTTAACACACTACGTATTATAGGTCTGCCTATAAGGCATAGATCTGCCTAATTACGGGTAGAGCCACGCTTGTAATTCGTTTGGTCTACAGCCCAATTGTGCCGGAGCGTTCGGGTACTAGTACCTCTTTCTCACATAAGATCGGCGCATAGTTGTCACGTTTCGTTCGGTTTTTGAAAGTTCCCAGTAATATAAACCTCTCTTAAAGGGCCAGCGACACGGTATTCCGGTGATTAGCCGACGAGTCCCACACTCCCACAGTCGAGACTGTACTTGAGTATTGAGTCCAGTGTCGACTGAGATGCATAAACACATTTTCCAGGAATAAAAAACAAGTTGTTTTAACGTTGTTTAACATTTATATAGAAGGAGCTACCAGCTCCGGTTTGCCAACCTCGTACGCCTACAAATCTTCAAGAAAATTGCAAACTAATTTCTTAATATTTTACAAAAATCGGTAATGAATCTGTAAACCTTTTAAATATATTCAGTTGTCCATGGGCATGAATCAGATTAAACATTTTTTAGACACATCATATATATTTTTTAAATTTATTTATCTATTAATGGCCATTAAATGTAAAATGTTTTTTCTTTTATATACTTACCTTCAATAAATTTCAGCGTCAGCCCCGATCTTAAGCATGTGCACTTTGACATGGAATTTATTAGCTTCACGATGAAAGGACAGTATGAAATTAAAGGTCGTCTCATTGCATTACCGGTAGAAGGAGAAGGCAATTACGAACTCGTTACAGGTATTTTTAATAAAGGTTTTTTTATCGATATACATTTTGCTAAAAAGATTATATTCATTTAATTGAATAGACAAGACGACAGTAATTAAAAATCATTTAAATCATGTATTTATCTGATAAAATAAGATGCATAAAGCCTACGAAACGTTTTTATTTTTATATTGCGAGCGAGATTAATAGGGATTGACAAAAAAAGGAAACTGCAAAATACAACAATCCGCCATGACAGCTAAAACACCCCGCGAGCGTATAACGTTACCGTTTATTATAAATGCATTCCAATAAGCAATCGCAGCGTTTTGAAGTGCTCATTCAAATATTCGATATTTAACGATTGCGATCATCGGTCCCGGCGAAAACGTCGAGATGACGCTTAGTGGAATACATAGTTAACATAATGTGACGTCATGACAACTTAGGGAGTGTTTGGGAAGGAAATTTAATCCTTGAAACCCTAAATTTATGTTTCTTTTTTGCTATAAGAACGTAAAATTCCGCAGAAATATTAAATTTTATGGCAATAGTAGATACTTTAGAACATTATAATATTATAAACCTATTTTTCTTTTCTTGTCATGCTTATTCATCGAATTCAATTCGAGTTTTATTTAATGTCTCTCTGTGACACTTATTATTTTGCGTGCATTATAAAACACGGATGGGTCGGATATTTGAAATACCAGTGTTACAATAATTCATGCCGGCTTTCGATATAGCTACGGACTCCTCATTTATCTTAAATGAATACTACGATAAGATTAAGTTTTAAGATTGTCAATTTGACATCGCCCAAGACACCCCACCTCCTAGACATGGGGCGTTGCGAGCGTTTTGTGAGCATGAGTAATAACGTCATTGTTTTCGCGGCGACCTCAACGATCGCGGTCGTCAAGTGGAATGGCTGTAGGTGCATTTTGGGTGTCGCTATCGCTAAGTGGAACGCGGCCGTTGTTTAGCTAACATTCACGTCAAAAATATTTAATTGTTACTGTTTGATATAAATATAATATATAATGTTGAATATTGTTAAAGGGAAATATAAACTTACTTTCTTTGAACTACTTACTTTGAAGCTATCTACGGGACACGATGGAAAGACATACGTTTCAATCAAAAACTTCAAGATCAAAGGCAAACCTCTGGCTCCCGCCCATTATGTCTTTGAGAATTTGTTCAATGGACAAAAAGATTTGTGTAAGTTTACTTATCAGCATTTGTCTAACAATAAAGGCCATAACACAAAAATTCAAACCGTTTCAATCACAACCGTTTGTTTCTTAGGTACTCAACTTAATGCTTGTGTTATAGGTAACAGACGCCTGTTATACGCAAATATTTCTTTTTCAAGAAATATAAAAACACATAAAGATAATACACCCCGATTCGAGGCGGGAATCGAACCCACAACCCTCGGAGCGGAAAGCAGGCTCAGTCCAGTCTATTATGAAGTACTAGATCTTATAGATTTAATTGACGTTATAAATTTAGTACACATATTAATTGATGCAATAGATGATATAAATATTGATGTTGACAGCGGACGCCGTCCACAAGTTTGTGCACGAGAGATCATATGAAGTTCAAGAATTACTCCAAGACAGCACGTGGAATATCACCTTGAGGAAAATCATCACTAACGTTAACAAGTACCTTAAAACCGTACCTTTAGAGGAACTTCAGCTCAAATAAAATGTTAAATCAACACCCAATATTAACGCTATAACCTTTCTTTCTTTATATAAAATCAACTTCAAACTGTCCGAATTGAAATGGGACCAAACGGGAAGCATCAGCTTTCAAATAAATGAAGAAGCAACAAAAGCAATTCACCCTGTCAAAAATTCTGTGGTAACAAACAAAAAAAAATTAATACGGTGGAATTAAGAACCTCCTCCTGTTTTGAAGTCGGTTGAAAAGAGAAGTTTAATTTTTTTATTTTATTTTATTTTATTTTAGGGAAACAAACAGTACAGTAATTCATAAAAAATAGATAAACATTAAATTAACACCTAAACCAATCAAGTTTCCACTTATATACTAACTTAATTACTACACTACTTACTAACTTAACTAAACTGTCTGCACTATCTCGGGAAAAGGGTGTACAGCTCGGTTTTAAGCGCGCTAAGTTTGCGTCAAACGCAAAACACAGTTATCTCTACAGCACTTTTTTTATGTATTACAAAGGGCACACGGACAGACGGCTTATCACCTAAGTTACCACCGACGCCCATGGACAGTTAGACCACCGGAAGGCCTTTAAAGAAGGGTTTAGGCCACCGAGAACACTTCAAAACTGAACGAACTGCGACAGCAATCATTCCGGAAGCAAAATTCAGCTGCAGACCAAAAGCATACTCAGTGGCGGGTATTTGAGTCGATCGTTAGGTTAAGCAGGTCTTACCGTGACCGTGTGATAGATTGGTGGCCCATTTTGACACTGCTTTTTTAAATATCCGACCTTTTTGAAGGGACGTAAATAAGCGGGTCACATTAATGTCATTGAGTATTATAACCACAACCCAGCGTAACATTTTTGAACCAATTAAGACAGCTTGGGCATTAAGGACCTTTAAGAAAATAGCATTCTCTAACGGTCGACAACGCATCTTCATGCTGGTATTGGTGGAGTGTCCTTGGGCGTCCAGAGATCAGATGAATATACCGTTTGCCCCACTTTAAAAACAATTATATGACGAAGAAGGTACTGATATATGAAGAAGTTTGATTTAAAATTTAATTGTGCCGGCGCGTCGAGATACCAGTATGTCACCCTCACATAAGATCGCCGTGAATTTGATCGCCGTGATATTGTTGTTATGTTTCGTACAGTTTGTGAGAGTTCCCAATGCCCTAAACCCCTTTAAACGGCCGGCAACACATCTGCTTGCTTCCCGGCAGTGCAGATATTCACGGTAGTCCTTGACGTTTTCCAATTGTAAAATATAAAACGTGTCGTGTTTTTTTTTTGTATAAAAATGGCCTTTCCAGCAATTACCCGTACGATTTCAGAGAAAGCAGTCAACCCTTTAGTCCAGTATCTCGGCGCGGCTATCTCATCGCAAATCTTCCCCAATCCACCAACCGTGTCGTCTGCATCCACGTCAAAACATTCAGTTGCCATGCAACTTTGTTGTATTGGTACCTTTCTGGTAATTAACTCACTTTACGAATAATTTTACATTACGAACAAACTTTGTAGAGTTTTCTTTCGATCCTTTTCATTTCCTCTGAGCAAAATCCATCCAAAAAGGAGCGTTGTGGAACAGCAGAAAATAGGCATGACGACAGTAATCAGAAATTATTTAAACTATATATTTATCTGATTTAATAAGATGCCTAAAGCTTAACAAACGTATTTATTTTTATATTGCGAGCGAGATTATTAGGGACTAACAAAAAAAATGAAACTACAAAATGCAACAATCCGCTATGGTAGCTAAAACATCCAGCAGAGCTTATGACGTTACCGTATATTATAAGTGCGTTCCAATAAGCGATCGCAACGCTTTAAACTGCTCAATTAGATATTCGACATTTGACGACTGCGACCGTTACGGTCGCGGCGAAAACCTCGAGATGACGCTTATTGGAACGTATTGTTAACATAAAGTGACGTCATGACTACTTCAAGTGTTTTGGACGAAATTTGAATTGTTTTAAATTTTAAAATTGACACTTAATTTTTTTGCAATAAAAACGTTAATTTTTGCAAAAAATTAAATTTTTTGGCAATAGTAGATACTTGTGAATATTATAAAGTTAATTTTTCAAATTTTTCGTCACGCCTATTGTTGCGTACTTTCACGAATAAAAGAAGAAAACTATAGTCAAATTTTTATTCTGTGTTATAATTTAAACTCCAATATATCAAGCTCCTGTATAGTTCTACGAGTAAATCATACAATTACATTAAACATAAAGAGAATTTCGTGATTATTTTTCTTTTTATCGCTAACAGTTAGTCGCTAACAGTACAATTTTTCCTTTATTTATATGACTGCTTCAAAAAAGTCGCTACAATAACCCCGAGTTTGATTAAAATCAACTTTTTCTATCATAAATCTTATTTCAGTAGTTTTTGCATTAATTGGCTCGTTAGTTAGTTAATTAGTCTTAACAAATTTGCAGGCAATTATCATAGACAAGACAAATATAAAACGAAGTTTTTGTAAGGTTTTAGGGTTACTAGTGTCTTTAGTTCTAGTTCATGGGGTGGTTTTTCCTTTTTATATGTCCGATAACTGATTAGATCCTCTACACGTAGGCGACCCCGGTCTACCCTAGCTGCTATTGTCACTCCCTCTACATCATCCGTGACAGTAGTATCCGCTTCCATTTTCTCTTCTCCATCTGCCTTTATATCCTTTTACTCCATCCCCTTCTTTTACTCCTGTCCATCTAATTAGAGATAGCGCCACACTGGCAGTCCTTTTGGTCTGCAGCGGAAGTGGGCCGGCGCGTCCGGCTACCAGTACCTTTCACATAAGATCGACGTGAAGTGGTGGCAATGCTGTCACGTCAAGGCGTGCAAACTTGCGAGGACCCTTAGACCTCTTTAATTTGACTGTATCGGAAAATCCGTTTTTTGTTGTGATATCTATTTTTTAGAAATATATAAATACATACATATGGATAATACACCCAGACTCGATGTGGGAATCGAACCCACGACCCCCGGTGCAGAAGGCAGGGTCACACAGAAAAAATCAACCCTTGTTTGTTGAAGTTTCTAATTCAGACGCGATATCTAGTGGTGAAAATCAGTTGCTGATATTGGTTCAAGCAATTCCTTGGAACAAAATCAATGAGAAAGTGCTAGGTCTTCGACGATTCAGGGCTCCCTATCTATTAATTAATTAATTGATACCTTAATATATCGTACCCAGCGAAACAATAACAATATCCCCTATCGATACATTACCAATAATGTCTCTATTAATTTCGAGAAATGCATCGTCTGACTCAGGGCCGCTCATCGAATTGATAATTTCATATCACATACACACAATAGGTACATTTCCTGTGATTCAGTTGCTTCCTCTGCCACATTAGGTAGCGCTTTTTGTTGGTCATTTATCACTGGATTATTGCTTGCAATTGTGTATGATTGTGTTATTAATTTCATTATTATTTCAATTGTGACTTTTATTGTTAGATCTTTTACGTTTTTGTGACCATCTGCATTGGATTCTGTATTGTATTTTATTAATATCGTGATTTCATTTATTGGTACATCTAAGAACATGTGCATTTTTGATTGTCACTGGTGAGTAAGTACAATCTTATCTTGTTTATAATTTCACAATTATTGTTGATAATTGTAAGTAGGTTGATATTATGTAACAGATACAATGACCTATGATATGCCATCTACTTCATGATCGTTTTTGATAAACCTTCTAGATAACTAATTAGATTTGTTAATTCTGAGTTAGTTAAGACCTGATATGTTGATGAGGTTGTAACATCATCAGAGAGGGATATAGCAAATTTTTCCTAGCGTATATAGATTAGGCATTTGTGCATCTCAGTTTATTTACATCACTAAAACGAATGCCAAGAGCGTGTCAAGTCACGCTTATATATAACGGTTGCGTATTTGTTACGCGGTAACGGTATTTGTTGAGTAACTTCAAAAGTTGTTGTCCGGTTTAGTTCAAAATACATTTCTTAATGAGTTTTTAACATGTTCCTAAAATCACGACAAATTTACAACTGAAAGTTTTAAAATCCTAGAGGGACGCACGGACAGTTAAAAAATATATGGGTTTTTTGTAGGACTACGGAACTCTTAAAACATACATTCGAGTAGACTTTAAAAGCTCCATTGAAAGCTTAAGATACCAAAACGTACACGTATCATCACCGACATTTCTATATTAGTAGTGGTTAATATGATCATATTATAGGTGTAATATATACTTGATATCCTGTCGTACCGAGCTTCCTGGGCAGTTATTTAGTATGCGAGCTTTCATCAGAGCATCCTCCCATAAGTCCATGGCGTTCCATAGCTATTGAATGGTTATTCATTTTTATTGGAGACCAGCCGTTGCCCGTAGCTACGTTCGCAATAAAACAAACCTTTATTATTCGACAAATGTTTACAAGACTAGAAGAGTTTTCCTTTTCTTTATTCAAAGCACCAGATAAAATTTAACTCTGTCATGTTGAAAGAAATTATAAAGCCTAGGGTCCCACTGGATATCTCAGCATATGTTATCCTCATGAGACAATCAGGGACACAAAAAATTCAAGGTGTTTCCTATATTTGTTCTAAAATTCATGTCGTATTGTCTTTCAATGTAAATGAATAAACTTTTGAATTTGAAATTCCTTTCCTCGTGGAATGAAATTTCAAATTCAAAAGTTTATTTCTCCGCGTAGAAGATTAAGTAAATCGAAGATGACAAAAGAAAAGAAAATTACAAAAGATTACTGCATTGTCTTGATAGCATTGTTACAATGATTATTAGGTAATAAAGTTCATTGAACTCGTATCTGCACCTTGCATCACACGTAGTTTATCCTTATCAATGAAAAATATCGAATTTTGCGTATTTGTGAGTCAGCGTTCGCGATCGAAGATCGAAAACACTTCTTCGAAAAGCCAACGAAAGCGGGCTATTTCCTTATATGAATAATTTTAAAATGTTGCACTCTGTTTATTTAGTATTGATGCTATCTGTTGCTAAAATAAAAAAATCGTTCATAATAGTAATTCTTAGTTGTTTTTTTTTAATCGATATAAGGCAAATGGGCAGGTGGTTCATCTGAGTAACTACTGACGCCCATTGACAACTGCCACACCGGAGGGCTCTTAGATGCGTTGCCGGTCTTTGAGATATGTGAATACGCTTTTTGCGCTATTACAAAAGAGTTGCGTATCTGACACGCGGTAAAGGTATTTGTTAAATAACCTTAAAAATGCTTGTCCGATATCGTTCATAATACTTTTCATAATCAGTATTTAGCATGTACTATCGACAGGGAAAATTTCAAGTCTCTATATGAAACCGTTGGGGATTATCTTGCAGGCGGGTAGATGGAAGGACGGGCGGACAGAGCAAAACTAAAGGGATTAATTGTAGGACTACGGAACCCTAAAAAGGACTCGTATTTATAATAGAGTTATATATATGTGTATCCTGTATCCGGTAAATTCCGGTAGCGCTCCATATCTGATAGCACCGTCTTTCCATTCATCGGAAAACGCATCAGCCTTGTGATTGCGATGCCTTACGCGCGCGTTACATACTATTCATACGTATCGCGTCTTTATCTAGAATACGTAGGAGTAACGCAGGGTTGGCAACTGATTTCAGAAATTGATAAAAAAAGAAAGAAAAAATGTTTGATAGGAATTGAGACCGTTGTTAAAAAACGGTCATGCAAAATTTTCTTATGATATTACTATACAGTCGCGGTCATATAATTAAAAACGATTTGTAGTACCTGACATTTTTTTTTAAATTCAAGCCAATTGTAGTTGCTGCACCTTCTTAGAAATAATAACTTATGTTATTAAATAGCCACATGGATAGATCAAACAGGATTAGGAGTAAATAATAAAGGCGCTAGGTTTTTTTTAATTTAGGTTTTTGTTGATAGATGCTAATTCAAACAGTAACAAAGGGAATAAATAAGAACGATTCTTAAATTGTTAAAGGATAAGTTGGTAACTGTTTAATTCGAAACTTCAAGAAAAAATTGATAAACTTTGTACATTAAAGTTAATATATTACTGCAACTAACTGGCTGGCCACATAATTAAG